>JAJMSH010000088.1:0-43665 GCA_030558315.1 Kodamaea suecica | reverse complement strand
ATATTCTTAATTTAATGCACACTCCAATAAGATAGCAATTTACTCATCCAGCCTTGGCGCCCTCATCTTGTGGATCTTGTAATCATTCCCTTCTAAATCCCCCACAACAGCTATGTCTTGTGGGGTTATAAAAATGCTTTGAGATCTTGGGTATTGTCTCAATTCAGTAAGCAATAATTTGATACTAATAGAACGATTGACGGAATCCATGAATACATCAAATTCATCCAACCCACGAACACGTGAGTCCATAACTCTCCAGATAGAGAGCAATAAGGCAATCTGGGCAAAACTCTTCTCACCACCAGAGAGAGATTCCATCGTTCTCATTTCATCATCATTCCTAGTTTTTGCCAATAATTTCAATTCTTTATGCAAATGATCGAACTTCAATGTTCCCTTGAATCCACGAAGTTCCAATGCATTTTCAAATGTACGTGAAGCATTTTGTATATTTGCCTTGGCTGTAGAAGAAAGGTAATTATATCTTCCCTTCAATTCGGAGTCCATAGCACGGTAATTTTGAGTTAATGAATTAAAAGTAGCTTGCGCTACTTCTTTCTTATCGAAATCGCTCTGCAACTCTACTTGAACTTCAGCAAATGGTCGGCCCACGTTTAAATCAGCCTTCCTCACTTGGTTTTGAACTTCTGCATATTCTTCTGCAATGGTTTCCAGGGTATCCTGCTCCAGGATAGTAACAGACAGCCGTTGACACTTGGACTCTGCCTCATCTGTACATTCACGTAACTTGATAAGGCCAGTCCTAATAGTATTGGCTGTTTCCTTCAATATTTCATTATTCTTTTCTTGTTCATTATTCATCTGATCCATATTAGTTTCTAATGCTGCAAGTTCTGTGTCCACCAATAGTATATCATTCTTGATGGTCTCGCAAGCTGCTTTTGTCTCCTCGAGTAAGGCTAAGGATCCTTTGAATTCCTTCCTGAATGCCTTAAATTCTGTACGCCTTTCGTCAACATCCTCTTTTAAACTGGTGACCACAGCTTCCAGTTTCATAATCTGCTCTTCATTCTCTTTTATCTGAGTCAGTAGAAATTCAATCTTTTCAAAATCACCATCCTGTTTTAATTTGTGCTCCACGTCTCGAATTGACTTGTTTGTCTGTTCAATTTCCTTGTGCACACGGTTAAAATTACTTTGAAAAGCACTCTTTTGATTGCGTCTTGTTGATTCAATCACACGTTTTTGCCTAAATAATCGCTCTATCTCGTCATTCAATTTGACAATTCTCAAGTGATTCTCTTCAATCTCCGCTGTGATCGATACTGTAGCAGAGGAAAACTTTGGGAGCTCATTATCAAAGTAGACAGGATCCAATCTCTCCACATTACCATTCAAACTCACGGACGAACCTGATTTTGGACCATACAAGAAAAAAGCGTTTCTGATGTTAGTTTTCCTGATTTTCATACTGGCATCTCTTTGATCTTTTGCTATTACTGATTGTTCAATGCCATTGGAGTCGATTAAGGTGTATAATGCATGTTCGCTTTCAACCAGAATCATGTCAACAAACGTAGTCTCACCAGCAGCAGTAGCATGTCTAAAGTTAAAAGTTTCAAACTTTCTAACTATGATGGTATTTTTGGTGGCTTTGAAGCTATTGAATATTTTTTGTAGTATCGCCCTATCATGCCCGTCGCAGACGAGAAATCCATTCAATGTTTTAGAAAGGTAAGTACCTAAGAGCTGTTTCCACTTATTAAACTCAGGTTTTACCAGAACAAGTGTACCAATTGGTCCAAGTGGAGTTTGGTGCCACGATGCCGTTCGATTGATTTCATTTACAATCTTTGCCATATCTGGACCATAGGCAGCATATTTATTAGTCTGCGAGGATACCAAATTCCTGCTTTTCTTTTCTAGTTCTTCTTTGGACTTCGTAGCCGAGTTAATTTGAGTAACACACTCTTTTAAACCAGGAATATCTTCATCTAGGTCTCTAAGTTTATCCTTGACTTCCAGTCGCTCCTCAGTTAATTGAGCCAACTTTTCTTGAAGATCAAATAAGGATTTCTTTAATTCAACTTTAGACTCACCGTTGATTTCATCTATGCGACGGTTTTCGTCTGCGATTTGTTGATTCTCACTTCTTATATCTTCTTTCAAACGGTCTATTTCTTTCGTTCTCTCTTCAATTTCTTTGCAGGCTTCTTCGATACCAGCTCTCAGGGTGTTTACTTTTGCACCAACTGTGTCTTGCTGTTGTTGGAGATCTGATACCTGAATCGACTTCAATTCGTCTCGCTTTTGAAGTTTTGAGCGCTGTTGTTTAAACTTTTCTGCTAGCTCATTGCAGCTGATGACCTTTTTGTAGATTTCTTTGACGGCATCTTGAGCATTGCTTAATATTGCTTCGCATCTTCTTATCTTAGACTCCACTTCTTTCACGTTAAACCAATATATTTTGCCATGAAGCACCTCTAGTTTCTGTCTGAGAGAGTCTGATTGGCGGTAACGATCGTAAATTAATTTGGTTTCATGATACTTTCTTTTCAAAGCATCATTTTGACTTTGAGCATCATCTACTCTATATTTGACCTCGACAATGTTTTTTGCAATAGATTCGTAATTATTCACAATGTCTGTGATATGGGCTCCTTTCATGAAGTATTCATATTTCATTTTATCAGTACTGGTTGTTAAGAACTCACGCGCACGATCTTGAGACAAGAACGCAAGGGGATTATCAACAGTGATAACAAATTTGTACAATATCTGATCAAGCACAGACTTCTTAGTTGAAATTATCTTGCCAGTGGAGGATTTGATATAGTATGCATGGCCTCCGACACGCTGTAGCTTTCGTTCTATAATTATGCGATTTCCAAAGATCTTCGGCTTGTACGCTTCTGGGCCTTCATTCCAGAATACAACAGATACTCTGGCTGTGGACTTCCCATGTTGAATCAAGTCCTTAATAGAACTGCCTCTGTTGGTCGAAGTAGCCTTGGCACCAAGTGCTGCAGAAATACCCGTCAATATAGCACTCTTCCCTGACCCATTTCTTCCGATGATGAAGTTGATCTGTGGACCTAGAGTTAACTGGAACGAGTCATGGCACATGAAGTTCTTCAACGAGATCAGTTCAATGACACCAGCTTGTGCAGGAGAGTTTTGTATTTCGTCATCTGAGTCTTCATCTGAGTTCTCGTCTGAATCTTCCTCTGACAAGTCATCAGACTGTGATTGGTCTTCAGATTGATCTGAATCTATTTCCAGCTTGTCAGTGCCAGCTTGTTGGGTATCGCTCTGTGTCATCATTCTCCTTTTCACATTTTGCTGCGGCATCAACCAATTCACCGGCGACGATGGGCTCCCATCTTCCGCACGCCTCTTGCTGCTTGTAGTCATCTTCGATGTGTGACCCCCTGTACTCTTTGTATATATTTTTTGAGATTCAAATAAATTTTACGCGTACTTGCGAAATTCTCCAGATCAGTGTATGGAAATAAATTCGTGCCCAATTATGGGGGTTGTTGGGGGGTTGGTAGTATGATCTAGAAAGTTACGAGTGTGAGCATGTAAGCCATCAAGTGGAAGGTGTCAGCAAGAATATCTAATTAGCGGAGATAGTTTTACTTTACTTTTATTGAAACCAGATGCATAATGCTTTGATAATGGTGTTTATCGTATTCCCAGTAATTATAGCGACAGAGATGTTGGGCTAACACCTCCATTAGTAAAGATGGGCCGTGATCTGATTGAAATACACTGTAATGGTTTTGTGGTATCTAATACTCCAAAGCCCATGTACTGAGCTTTTTCCAACTCTCCACTCAAAATTTGAGTTTATTAAATCTCTCCTGCTGCATTTTAGAACTTTACAGTTACAGAGCTTGCTTCAATACATATTGGATGCTCTGAAGGGGAATACAAACTTCTCAACTAAAATTGATTTGAACCACGCCAGAATGAACTGTGTAGATCTACAAAACCCACCCATTCGCTTCTGCCCTGAGCCTTCTCAAACAACACATCCAAATTCAACTTCTCCAGCATGTCCAGTATCCATAGTCTGAGCCTGACGAAGTGTATGTTTTACCTATATATCTCCTCCACCCTAAACTACCGTTAGGTGCTTCGATGTTGCCTTCTTATAACTTCTAAGTTTTGCTGATGTACATTATTAAGAGGGTATTAATCTGACTTTCTCTTGTTTTCACAGGTATTGCTCTGGGATAACCTCTTTTTAATTGGTAGATAGCATGTAGCTCCAAAAAAAAATGAAAACAAGAGTTACCATGAATATTCCCCCATAAGAAACAAGTGCAAACATGAGTATGTCTAAAATTCCCACCAGTATATCCCGTAGGAATTAAGTGAACACGATTTGTAATCAGCCGTCGAAACAGATCATGAATAATGCTATGATTACCACTGGCACATTGGTGTTAGCAAGTGAGAGCCCATACTGTAAGAGGACTCGGTATCATGCCCAATTTGAGAGAATACCTGTATTGTGCTGAAGGCATTACTACGTGTTATTGCATTTGCGGAGTCAAGGACGAAATCATTCCATGTTGAACCATGCGAGGCTTTAATGCCGTACAAGAGGGGCTCACAAATAATAACACTGTAACGATAGCGAGAACTTTCCTCAAATGCTATCAAGTCGACATAATTGTCAACCTTGGTACAAATGGTCTATGTGGAAAGATTGGTGGAGATTCCGGCTTCTTGGCTTTCTAGAATGAATTAAAGTCATGACGATTGTGCATCCATGGCACTTTACTCAATTTAACTGAACGGCCCAAATAAAAACTATTTTGGACGTTTTTTATATGCTACCTTTGCCTCCATATAATAAACCATGCAGGGCCGTGGCAAAAGATAGCAGCTGTCAACAACAAGCGTTGGCCAACCAGCTTCAGGGGAACTAGATAATGGTGCAACGGCTGGTTTTTTGGCTATTGGGTGATTTTCGTTTCTGCTTACCATTCGGGATTTGTTGCTAGACAGTTGTCAATGTGAATCATCGCTACGCCCCTTTCCACCGCAATTCCTTCGATTCTCAATTCTGTCCCACTTCTCTGTTGTTGAATACGGGGGAGGAATCGTCTCCAACATCAAGATACTCTTGGCCCGTGGTTCCGTATATTCCCTCTTCCTCGTTCCTTATCGACTGGCTGCCTTCCAACGGTTGATCCGAAATACAAAAGCAAATCGATTTCATGCTGAAATTTGCATCCGCCCCAGTAAATGCTTTAACTCACCTAAAAGGGATCCAATTGTTCCGAAAAAGAAAGCTCTATAAGCAACGTCTGGAGTATAGGAGTTAATAATATTGAATTGTGCTATCAACCGTATAACGAACTCCATTCATTTCTTTATCTCAAATAATGACAGCCATGCACGATTAAGTACTGAAGTCTGGGCCTTTTTTATTTTTTTGGCTTAGCCCTCTCTGCGTCCGCTTTGATTGCAAAATTCAAGTTTCCTTCTAACGTTGGAATTATGAGATGCCGTTCGATGATAGATGGAGATGCTGATAGTAGATAGATATTCAAATTGTTGGAAGAAAATCATTTCCAGAATGGTATTTAAATCGGTTGTATATCTCCAATTTATTGTCGAATTTCTCAAAATCATTTATTCATCCCTCCCTCTCTGCAATGAAAACTTTTAGCTTAATCTCATTGACAGCTCTTGCTGGACTCTTATCCTCCATTGAGGCAACTGTCTACCTGCCAAAAGTCTTTGTCGTTTCCCTCTTTGAATTAGAAAGAGACCCATGGTTGGAATCATCCCTTAACTTAACTCAAAACTACACCCTCCCAGGTTTGAGTCCAATCTATTCAACTGTTCATTGTACTGAATCTCATGATGTATGTCAAGTCACTCTTGGGGAAGGTGAGATTAATGCCGCAAGTTCAATGACAGCTTTAGCTTTGAACCCGATGTTCAACTTGACTAACACTTACTGGTTACAAGCTGGTATCGCCGGTGGTGAACCTTCATTCGTCACTACTGGTTCGGTCACCTTTGCTAAGTATGCTGTTCAAGTTGCTTTAGAATACCAAATCGACTACAAGGATTATGTCAACACTAATCCAGAATGGGAAGCTGGTTACTTCCCTTACGGTACTGATAGTCCATACACTTATCCAGGTAATGTTTATGGTACTGAAGTCTTTGAATTGAATGAGAAATTGAGAAACAGAGCCGTTGAATTGGCTAGCAAGGCTGATTTGAATAACGGTACTGAAACTGCCATTGAATTCAGAAGCCACTATGAAGCAGGTACTCCTGCTTCCGCTTTACCATCTGTCGTTGCTTGTGACTCTCTTACTTCTGACACTTACTTTACTGGTAATGTATTGGGTGATTACTTCTCTCAACTTGCATCCGTTATGACTAATGGTTCAGCACAATACTGTTCTACTGCTCAAGAAGACAATGCTTCCTTGGAAGTTTTGGTTAGAATGGCTTCTGCTGGATTGGTTGATTATGAGAGAGTTGTCATCATGAGAACCATTTCCGACTTCGCAAGACCTCCACCATTCTTATCTAACGATACTGTTGGTTTCTTCACTGAAGCCAAACAAGGTGGCACTAGTGGTGCCTTAAAGAACTTGGTTATTGCTGGTATGCCATTAGTGGAAGATATTATTGCTAACTGGGACTCTGTTTATGCTGACGGTGCTACTTACAAAGCTGAGAACTACATTGGGGACATCTTTGGAACCTTAGGTGGTAAGCCTGACTTCGGAAAGGCCAGTTTTGCAATTGCATAAGTAAAATGCTGAAATATTCCAATACCCACATTTCCTTCTTATCAAAATGATTTCAAATTATTTATAGAGTATAGCTGACATTTGTTGGCCACTTTGTTACTTCGTTCTTTCGTTACTTCTTTCTTTCTTTCCTCAGTTCTCCATTTATTGGAAAATACAAATAGATGATACCAAACAATCTTTGTAAACAAAACCTACACTGTCGAAAGTCCTTCAATTGTAAAGTAAACTTAAATATGTCAGAGTGAAGAAATAAGCAAAGAAAAAAAGTAAGACATAGGTTCAATATATTAATATAAAACAACAGGATAAAATTATCAAAATAAAGTAACATAAAAGGTATAGCAGTGTATGCCCATATAGTCTAAGGTATGTATCATAAATATTAAAACGATAAATGGTTACGACTGGCAGGTACGAAATCACTCTTCTTTTTCTTTGATAGTCATACCATCAGTTTCGTTGAATGTCTCGTTTGTAGTGTCATTCTCATTTTCCACGTCCTTGATTGATGGTGTAATGTTGTAAGAAGTCACCTTGAGTTCGAACACCAGTTCATAGTTGTTAATCAATCTTTCTAAGATAGAGTTCATGAAGCCAAAATTGTTGATTAAACAGTCCAAGCTACTGGCCTCAGTTAATGCTGGGCCAATAACAGTAGCCAAGTTAGATGCATTCATTTTGTTCTTATCACTATGTTTGGCAATCTTCCTCAAGTGATTCATGAGCAAACGTAAGGTCTGGTAGTTTACCAGAGGTAACAACGACAAAATTTCCTTATAGCGCTCAAGAATTTTAACTTCGTCGTCATCTTGAATTTGTTTCATTGTGAAAAACGCATCAATCACCTTGTCATTCAAAAGTGCGTCTGGCAATTCTCTGAAGTAGGACTTCACAACACTGGTCAAAGTATGAACATCATAAGGTCTATCGTCAAAGTTAATGCCACCTGTCTTATCAATGGTCAGTTTCACATATGTAAGTTCGGTAATAGAAGAACTGATTCTGTAGACACCAACATCTTTGATTCCTTCTTTTTCGATAAATCCAAAGATAGAAGTCAAAATCTTGGGCGCCACCGAATGTTCACGGTTACAAATAACATTAATTGGTATACCAAATGTTGTGTAGGTATGATTGCTCTTGAGATTGAGAGTTCTGGAATAGAACCAATGCCTGTTTGCAAAACTCAACTTAACCAACCAATCGTTTAACTCTCCTTCAGAAGGTGCTTGGAAGAAACAGTCATCACTAGAGTTTTCTGAATCAATTTTAAAGCACAATGGCATCAAGTATACAGGGAAGATTTTCTTGTTCTTCAATGAAATAACCATGAATGCTTTTTGCTTCGGGTCATTTTGGTACTCAGGGTGCGGTAACTCTTTAGTAGAAACAATTCTTTCAGAACTGTTGCTCAATCCAGAGACATTTAATGAAAATGGTCGAGATTTATTGAATAAACCACTGATCTTGAATCTGGAACTTGAGCTTGATTTGTAAGATAAGGATTGTCTTCTCAAAGACGAACTTGACGATTTCTTGTTCAAAGATTGGTTGTTCGGGTTGGTAGCAGAGAAGCTAGGGGAATTCATCAGATTTCCTGATGGAGTGGTCAAACTATGAGAGCTTTGTTTGTTATGCTGGGCATTAAGTGCTAATGCTTCCCGAGTGTCCTTCATCTGTTTCTTTTTATTGTCGAGAATCAAAATCTTTCGTTGATCTCGCAAAACAGATCTGAACAACTTAATTTTGTCTTTATCCAATAAAGTAAATTCACGCAAACTTTGGTTACTAGATAAAGTCTCATCCAAATTCAATAAGAATTCAAATTCGCGTGTATCGTGGTATCCCACTTCCTGGTCATTGCCAGAATCTAAGTCTTCTATGCTCAACTCTTTGATTAATTTGAAAATCAAGTACCTCTTGTTGAAATTAATAATGTCCTTATAGAAACTAGGGCATCTATTTGTATCGAGCAAAATCTCAATGATCCAACCGAAACACGGCAACAAAGGCTCCTGGCTCTGTAAATCATTAAGACTCAAATAAGAAGGTAATAACAGATTCAAGTCATCATAAGAAGATGCAGCTCCTCTAGGTGTGTCAAACTCTTCATTCAATGTATTTGAGGCCTTGATCCACAAATTAGTGAAAAGTCGTGATTCAGGGGAGTAGATAACATTGGTGATTGCCGTTTCAATACACGATGGAATACAATCCTTGGTACCCTCAAAAACAAATTGATTTTCACTCATCTTCAATTTGGAGATTTGAACCATAAGCAAAAGGGTCTTCATTCTGTCCAACCTCTCGTCAACTGAGATGCCTAAATCTGTTAATTGAACCAATAAATAGGATCTAAACTTGAAGTATATTTTGAATAACTTTCTGAAAACCAATGGGAACTTTTTCAAGACTAGTTGCTTTTCTTGTGGATCAACAAGTGACTCGAAGAGATTGAAAATATTAGAGATGATCAAGTTGTCATCAGAAGTATTTGTCTTCTGTAAATTGAACTCAAACAACGCATTGTTTTCGAATACATGTTCTAATACCTTATAACATTTGACCCAATCTTCCGCTTTTATGCCCTTGTAGAATACTGCCAATAGTTTGTTAAACTTATGTAAAAACTTTTCAATTTTTGCAACGTTCTTATGACCTGGTAAGTTTCTGTTGATTGGTACTTCATGTAATGAGTTACTGAATCTGAACTCACTAATTAAGTATTCATCAAATCTCAGAACTTCAATAGGTCTATATGTCTTCTTAACGAACAACTTCTTTAACTTTTTATAGTAGTTGACAAGACTCTCAAACGACTTTTCCAATGTGGAATCAATCTTCTTGGAGTTGTACCATTGCAAAATTTCGTTACTGAACAACTTCAACAATTTGATTAAAATTGTCTTATTCGATAAGTCAAGAGCAAAATTTGAATAGAAATTGTTCAACAACACGATCAAAACCTTCAAGATATTAATCTGGATCTTTAGCAATAGTTCATAGTCAACTTCTCCTAGTTCGTTCAAGTCAACGTCTGGATCCAACGACCAATTTGGGAACTCCATAGATAACTGATTTGGCTGAGGGTAACCAGCTGTAGATTGGCGATTCGAAGCTGCAGCTAAGTTCACCATATATAGTTTTTTCATTACAGAAATAACTGCGTTACCTGAGTTAATAAAACGATGAGCCAATTTTTCTAACAAGTCCTTGGTACTGATAAAAGAATTGTAATTCAAGAGAAATACAAAGCGATACTCTGTTAGGTCCATTGAAATGTTTTCATCGAAACACTTGGTATCAATCAATAACAAGTCTATCAATTTGTCCACACTTGCATATTTTGGTATGTATTTAAACGTAGGGACGCCGTTAGACTCTGTAGAAATCACGCTGTAATTTGGCTTCTTGAAAATTCCGTTAGCTGCAATAGTTGAAGTGTTATTGGGAGTTGGATTTTTTGTCGAACTAATATTAGCAGCTTTATTGCCAGTGGGGCTCACAAAATTGAGATTTACGTCGTTCGAGGCCTCAGCGTTAGGTGTAATAGTGAAATTGTTGAACCTATCGGAGTTCAAAATATCGTCCACGTCAATTCCCAATCCAGGAACATCATCCTCGTCATCAACGTTATCAACATCATCAAATGCATTAGCAATTGTAGAGTTACTCGTGTCAAGATCACTTACGAAGTCATCAATCCTAAATGTCAAATCTTCATCAAATACAAAATTGTGCTTGTTCAACGATGGATCCAATATCTGTTGCAAGTGCAATTTTGAATCATTGCTATTAGAGCTATTTCCGCCGTTTGTACTCACCAATTCATCATATTTGGTTAAGTTAACTTCGAAATAATTATTATTGAAAGTTGGGAGCCTTGCACTAGGATTTTCGTCACCATGGGAGGAAGCAACACTAGCAGCATTTATGATCCCAGAGTAACTAGAAAGTGAAGCATTTAATGAAGTTGAGGAGTCATTAGAGTGTAATGACACATTTGAAGACGACAAATTGTGGTGTCTGAAGGCAATATCTGAGGGTTGCTGGAGCCCTTCAGGTATTACGTTAGGCAAACTCAAGTAAGCTTCAGGCAAGTCTGGCTCCAAAGAGAGAGAGAGTCTCATAATTTTTTCCAAGTTGATGGAATCGCAGTTCAACTCTATGAGTCTGATCAATTTGAGCTTTAACTCATTATTATCCCTTTCCGTCTCTTCAGAGGCATCAGCGTTCTCAACTCTTGCTTCCTCTGGAAATGGCCTATTGTCGTCATTAACACCCAAGTATAATACTTGATTCAAACTCTCGTTCGAAAATATAAATCCCATACTATCATATCTCCTTAACACATCATCATTATATTTGATAATCTCATTATAATTAGCAAGATTAGATAAATATTCGTTCCATCTGTTAAACGAGTAATTGATCCTCTTCCAAATTGACTCCAATTCCAAAATATTGGTAGTAGAAGTCGAAGAATTATTTATGACTAAGTCGCCAAAATATGGGATTACGGTTTCTTTTGGATATATCTTACCCAATCCTCGAGGAGCCATTATGTGATAAGAATCCTTAGAGCTAACGTCATTCGATTCACCATCTTTTGAGTCGTCAATTGATTTCTCAGGTGAGCTCAAGGATCCATTTGCTAGGTATCTTCTGTCTAATTCGAATAAAACAGGAGACCAATCGTTCTTCAATAATTTGATATAGTCAGGCGAAACCAAAGACCATATCTTTATCAATCGTAATACCGGCTGCGAGAGTATGATTGAGGAGATTCCAAGCCAAGAAGACATATTACCAGACTTATCCAAGAGGCAACCAAGGTCAATCCACTTTTCAAGGAGACGAGCCTTTCTTTCTAAGATAGCTGACGAAAGCTTTGTAGTAGGATAGTTTGCAGTCACAGTTGTAGCTGCGGGTGGAACAACGGGGTTAGTTCCTGGATTTGCCGTGAAAGGTAAGTTTTCAACAAATAAATGGTTGATCAACAACCGCGACAAATAATGAATATGATGATCATTATTAAAAATCAATGGGTTTTTCTTATAGAAGAAATCGGATGAAGCAGAACCAGGTCTATTCTCATCTATAACGCTGTTTATTGAAGAGTACAATAAAAGCGACTTGTCAATATTTGAATTCCAGTTGTTGAAAAAATTCAAATCAATTGCACTAACTGTAGCAGCAAAGTCGAATAAATTGACTTCGTTCATAAAGACAGCCGAATTCAAATCTTGAAGTGGATGGCTCTCCATAGGAGGAATATTTTCATTGGTTACTAAGCCTATTAAAGTCAGCTGTTTCTGTAACATCGTGATTTTGAAGTTCTGGATACGAAGAAGTTCTTCTGCATAAAGATAAGGTTTGATGGTTGCTTCAACGGCCTTATGTGCGTTATCAGATGAAGTTGTAGCAATAGTTGTATTGCTGGTGACAGATTTCTTTTTGGAATGAGTCTTCAAGAGTTCTGTGGATTTATGCACATCCGGAGTAGAGTCTCCTGCCATTGGAACAGCCAAGATACCTTCCTTCTCTTTTTTTTCTAAAGTTTCTAATTCATCCGTGAAAATCTCCAATATCCGCAACACCCAAGGAGCAATATCTGATTTTAATAAATACCCGTTGAAATTCAGTTCAATATTATACAACAAATTCAAAACTCTTTGAACAACCAACTTCAAGTCAAAGTCACCTTTGAACTTATCATTAAATAAAGCCGTTAAAAAAGTGCACACCAACTTCAAAATTTTGCCAAAATTCGGTAAGATAGGCATCGTGCTCAAAATTGAGTTAACAGCAGAATCATCGAGTTCATCTGTGCTGAACAAAATAAAATGGATCAAAGCTTCGACGGTGTTCACTGTGGGTAATACGTTACCTTGGTGTTGCTGGGGTGGCTGTTGCTGAGGTTGTGGCAGATAAGAAAGACTGATTGATGCATTAGCCAAAGAAAACTGATGCATTTCAAAATCGTATAAAAGGTTTGGGTGCGGCACAGCTGTATCGTAGTACGAAATGGTGTACTCAGACGATAACGTGTAGTCGCTTAACGAAACCTCATGGACGGTCAAATTGGAAGTATTATTATGATTGAATATGTCCTGCGAAGGTGTCCCAGGTAGAGATGATGCAGATGCTGCCTGGTGACTTCCAATATGATTTGTTGGCTGGACAAATAATTCAGATGGAGCTTTGTTTTGCAGGTTTTGAGATTGCAGTTGTAGGATTGTCATGGCAGGTTGATTCGAAGCACTAGATCCACTAGTACTGTGTTCTAGAAGAGTGGGATGTCCTATGGATGCATGCAGAGGAGCGTGTGAAATCAGCGATAATTGCAGATGTACTACCATTGTACTGGACACTTGCAGTGCCGCACTCAGTAGAAGTAGATGTGGTTCCATATCACTACTAACTTTAAAGCTTCTAATGTTTAAATTAGGTGCTGGCTTGTATAAGTACAAGTGAGAGCCCTTCAACTCAACACGGAACAACTTTAATGTTTGTTCATTAATTTCATTCACTGAATGCAGATTCACAATCACGTTCAACCAAGAGTTCTTAACAGATTTGGAGTCATAGTCTTGTTTGACAAGTGAGGTAACCGATCTGCTAGATGGGCCTACACCATTGTTGCCTGAAATGGACGTGTTTTTGTGAGTCGCCGTTATTGGAGTTGACGGGGTAGATGCAGATACTATTCCAGAATGTATAGTAGAACTGGAAGAAGTAGAGTGATTATGGGAAGGTATATGATGTTTTGAAGTTGTAGGAGTTCCCGAAGCGGAAAGGGAACCACTATGGGAGGAATGAGTCCCATGAGCTTGGTTTGCACTCTGGAGGCGACCGTGACCATGACCATTTCCAGCAATCGAATAATTATTAAGGGAAGCAGATTCTTGGATGCTGGTTATAGTTGAATTCGCCAAAGTAGAATAATCATCTTGAAAGTCCAATTCAGATATTGTCTGTTCTGGTAAGTGCATGTCATTAAAATGGAAATTTGGAGAATGATTATCGCCTGTATGTTGGTGATTCAGCACTTGAGGCTGACGTTGATGTTGGGTGTTGGTAGCATTGTGAACAAGATGATGGCCCTCATGGAGTGGTGAAAATTGGCCGTTTTCATATTGATAGTCCAATTGGTTTGCTTGTTGGCTATTGAAAGCGGAGCTCGATAAGCTCTTTCTCTTATCCTTTTCCTTTCTCAGAGACCAAATTTTTCTCATTATTGGATAGTTAAAGATGTGTTGGTTGTATTCACGGTATAGGTGGAGACTTTAGACGGCAAACGTTGTTCAAAAAAGCAGCAGAAGAAAGTTGGTGAATCAGTCAGTGTTTGTCACTAATGATAGGTGTTCCGTGTACCTCTATGCAAGTGAGCTTTCAATTCTTCTCTGCTGGACAAAAATTATAGACGTGTTAGAAACAAGATTGGCAAATAACCACTCTGATTCTTTTGGATTGATGGTCGGTGGGAAGTCAAGATTGATTTCGTGTTCGATTTGGTTCTCGTTCTCGCTCTCGTTATTTCTCGTGTATTGGTCCCGGTTTCGTTTCCTTCTCCTGTAGCCTCTTCTCTTGCCTTTGATGCAACGGCTGTGGCTTGGGTATATGACTAGTTGTCTTGGTCAAAGAAAAAGGGAACTGGACAAAAATTAAACACTTCGTGACACGCCTGGAGTAGAGGAACGAAATAAACAAAAAAAATCATGGTAAAAATAAAAAAGTACTGAGTCGAGAAATGTGTTGGCGAGAGACGACGTGGAATTTTGTACCATGAAGGATTTCTCGCGGTGGGAATTGGCAGGTTGGTTTACACACAGATGGGGGAGCGATGGCATAGACAGGAAAAGAAGAGAGATAGAGGAGATGATAGGAGGCTTGATGAGCTGAAAGGAAAAGGGCAACTCGCTGCAAAAATTTGTTCCTATTTCTTAACCTCTGGTTGGTTTCTTGGTTGCAACTAGTCTATTTAGGCTCTATGTGCGGTGGTGATTCACCTACTCTGAATTCTAAAGAGGTGAACTTTTGGACGAACAAAAATGTATGTGTATATTTACGAAGTATTGACGGTAGCAAAAAAATAGGACATACACCATGAAGACAAGGAGCTATATACCCCGCCTACCCATGGCCCCAACGATTGGACTTTGTACTTTCCATCCATCACTTCGAGATCTTGAAAACAAACAATCATCTAACGAAGGGAGAACACAGGCTGTGAAACGTGGAATGGCGTGGGACGTTGATTGTCCACTGAGTAAATGGTACAAGCTCATTTCTTAGGATACTGGTGAAGACGCACATGATATTGTTCATTGACACACATTGATGGAATTTGCATCACTTTTTCTTTTTACAGGTGGGTTTCATGGTAGAGTTCAGTGCAGTTAAGCCTCTACCTTGGTAACTCCCGAACCTCTTTAGCTTCGTTTCCCAACATCTCTCACTGACACCTGGGCAATTATCTTGCATCTCAAAGTTTGCCCTATAGATCATCGTCCCCACTTCCAACGAACTCAAGTGAGGAGTGGGCACAGAGTCGAAATACCGCGTCATTACGCCAACCGTGAAGACTATTAATAACGTTAAATGGAAAGAACACCCCATGAAACTGGCCACCTGGGCCTAGTACACCATAACTTGCTTCATGTATTCCAGGTGGCTATGCAGACGTGTCCAGACAACAATAGATATCCAGACGACAATAGATATCCAATACACAAAGCAACCTTATAATCAAACATTATACCTTAACAATTGAATTGTTTGGATAACAACACACGTCACGAGCAACCCTACCGTGTTTATTGTTCGCTAATGCTCACATGTATTGGTCGCATCACACCTCCCAAGCAATTGCCTATTGTTCAAGATCGCTCCCTCTTTGGATGTTCACGAGTTCATTTCGACATTCCGTGAACCACCTAACCTCAATTCATCATCTTTGAACGGAGTTCTCTTCATTTGCATCTATTCAAATTCCCGTTGGTGCCCTTTCTTAAATTTGTCGCATTTCAGCAATAATAGTTTTGGGGCTCCTTAAACGAATGTAGGTTATTGCCCAATGAACAATCAAAATAGCCCGTCTAAATCAGAACCGTAACATTGATCGACCATCTGCTAATAACTGGGCCAACCAGTTTACACGAATACTGCCTTTGTCTCAAAAATAGACGGATTTACGTAACTTGATCTCAAAAAAACCTACTGGATATGTACGTGCATAGTGTTTTGATAACTTGCAGCATATTTTCTAGGCACATGCGATTGCTTGGTAAGACGATACTGCTTAAGTTTGGTGGGCTCTGTAAGCGGTGGTTTTCTGTTGAGGTGGACACTCCACTGGCTCAAATTGTGTGCAAAACCGGAGTATTCATTTCAGTGTACGGAGGGTTGTAGACTATTAGCTTACTTAATGTGAAAGCAACAAAGTGTGGCACGCTAGCAGACTTCTAATAAGTTTTAAGTGTTTCAAGTTGTTCATCATTGGCGTACATTTAAAGGTGTCTATTACATACTGCTTGTAAGTTGGTGATTCCATGGTGACCCCAACTTCAATACATCTGTCCAAACGACTTCTTGACTCAAATTAATACATATTATCAATATATTTGAGTGCCTCGGGAACTGGAGTATGCTTTGCAAAGGATATTCATGCAAGTAAGATTATCCCTAGACTTCGATGACTTTAAAAGGTTGCAATCAGCACAACTAGGGCACATGATTTTAAATATGTACTCATTCACGCTGGGAATCCACACCACTTTGTGTGATGGGATAGAATTTCGATACTTTCTCGTATGTACGAATAACACAAGTAATTAATTCTTCCAATACTTGCTCCAACATTGTTATTCAATAACTTAATGCCAGAACATATGCAATAGTATTTCACAATGAAAGTGAGCGAATAGCATAGCTCTGTTGCCAGTGTTTCCAATATGTCTAGATCAAGTTCATTAATGAGCATTTATTCCTCACCCATCACAACCTTCTTAATCAAACAAGCACCAAATTTAATCAAGCCACTCTGAAACCATAATCCAATTAATTTAGGACATATACCATTGGACATCTTAAACTGATGCGATCTTTCCATACATATACTCATAATCGAATCCACACGTTACGCATCTCCATGTTTGACAGCAACTTTGGCATGGCCCAATTTGGGTTTGCATGCGAGATACTAAAAAATAATATTGGAACACAAGCTGAATCGGGACGCCATGAATTGTTGCAAATCGTCTGCTACAATTCAAATGTTGTTCATGTAATCAAAGAATACCTGGGTATGGAAGGCATGTTTCTTGACGAGAAAAATTTAATGGGCCACATAGCGAGTTCTAATGGTCTAAATTTCACTCTTGTGCTGGAAATAATGATGGTTTTGTGATGCCTTTTGAAGCAAATAAAATTGCTCTTTCTTGAGCTTCTCTGTTCATCATTAAATATGGCTATCCATATTTAGTTGTTTGGAGTGATTTTATTATGCAGTTTCTCTTTATCTGAACTCACTCTAGCTTTTCTGTTGTGGTACCTTTCTTAATACTTCCTATGTTGTAAATTCCTTATTGTCCTCATCCATATACAAATGACTTCAGGTGATAGATATAGACGCATGTTCGATCTACTCCCTGATTCTGAGATGCACAAGACTCATATATCCCCTAATAATTATATATATACCTCTGCATCCTTTCACTATCTACTTCTATTCACAACTTTATTTACATTTACTGCTTCTTGACATCCCTCACGTTACCGAATGGCAAAACAGAATCAATCCTATCTGTGCCACTATATAACATTGCAAGGCGATCAATCCCACATCCCCATCCACCCGTAGGTGGCAAGCCATACTCCATTGCTCGTATATATTCCCAATCTGGTACTAACGTCTCGTCATCATTATACTCCGTTTTGCTCTGCTGCTGATCAATAAACTTTGCATGCTGTTCGACGGGAGAGTTTTCCTCTTCGTAGGAGTTCACATACTCCCTGCCGTTGATGAAAAGTTCAAACCTAAGCGAGATATGATAATTTGAGCCATCATATGTAATCATTTTGGATTTCGCAAGTGGCGACATCTCAGCAGGTTGGTTATATATTACAACAGGAGTATCAGGATACAATTCAGAAATTGACTCCAAGTAGGTTCCGGACAAATTGTCTAATAAATTCGCTGGTGAGATGTTTTCTGGCACAAGCAATCCAATTGCTTCATAGTACGCAATCAAGTTTGACGAATTTAATTCCAGAGGAGGTAACACCCCAGTTTTCTCATGTAGAGTCGGTATGAACTCATATCTGAGAAATGGTTTAGACATATTTTTCAACTTCTCTTGGGTGTTCTCGGAATCTAAAGCTCCTCTGTTTAGCAAATCAGTGTAGATTTTTGCAAACAACTCCTCTGTCATTGCTATCAACTCTTGCATCCCAATGAATGATTTGTAAAACTCACAGGTGGAAAATTCGGGGTTATGTGTTGCGTCGACTCCTTCGTTCCTGAAGTTGCTACCAATCTCAAACACTTGTGGAAATCCAGAAATGATTAACTTCTTTAACCAAAGCTCTGGTGCAACACGCAACAGCAATTCTTCTTTATCATGGCCATTCAACAATGTAGTAAAAGGTCTTGCGTTTGCTCCAGTGCCATTTCCAGCCAAAATAGGAGTTGAAACTTCCAAAAAGTCCTTCAGCAATAAGAACTCTCGGATAGACTGAGTAATCCAAGATCTAATCTGGATTGGTTTCTTAGCAGCAGGGTTAACTAAGTAATTCATTACTCGATTCGAGTTTATAAGCTTTTTATCAATAAGCTTGTTGGGAACCTCAGTTGCTCTTGGCGCAAGTACTTCAACAGGTTGTATCAATTTCAAACTTAACTCTCCAACATTGGTTCTTGAAGCATTCCCATGAACTGCAACGTAATCTCCCTTCCTCAAGAATTGGTGAATCCTTTCAAATTCTTCAATGTCAATTAACATCAACTTGTTGCTTGCCATAACTTGTACATAGCTGTCAGAAAATGCAACATCGATAAAGTACATCCCACGGCCCAGCTTACGAATACTATTGATCCTACCTTCGAGAATGTAGCTATGGTGGGGATACTTTTTCCCTGAGTACTGTGAAAAATCATGATCTTCAAAGTCTAAGCGGAATTGCCTGATGTTGGTAAGTGTGCTAGTTGGAGTCATAAGTTTGTTCCTAGCATGATATATCGGTGGGTAATGAGCTCTAGTGATGTCTGCTTTTCTTGATGTGTAACTTTCAGCAGAGCTTACAGCAGGCATACCAGAGTTTTTTGACGTGCTATTGTGCCGCACAGTGGCTGTTAGTAACCTCCTATAGGAGGAACCTGTTCTTCGGAGCATGTTGATCAGTATCAATGAAATGGGTGGAACATTTGGATCTTTCGATTTTTCAGGCGGTAATCAAAAAACAATTTTGGTATTTCTCGTGGTTGTTGACTCTTAATCTTTAGATCCCTTAATCTTTTCATAAAGTGAGAAGGGATTCCATATTCGACTCTTTGCCCAAGTCTTGAATTACTCAGAAAGAAAACTCAAGAAATCTATTTGTTTCTGATATTAATGATCTAAGTTCTGACATTGAAGGAAAATCAGAATTGTTCATGATTTCAAACTTGAGTACATCAGTCCAGATTTTTCGCTGTCGAACAGGAAATGGTCGAGTTACTGCAACCAGTCTACAATGACTAAGCATACTAATAGCAGTATAGAACACTAGCTAATAGGATTGAAACATGATGAGAGTGCTTAAATCAATCTTTAAGGTTTTTCTTATACCTCAGACGGAAATTTCAGATTCGGATTCAATTTTCTAGTTTTCGATAGACATTTGCAGCCATTATCAATCATTAGAATATACGATAACTAATTTCGAGTAAAGCTAAACTCTACTTCAAAAACAGAGTACAGGGAACTAAATAACGAACATATTGGCTCGTTCACCTTGGATTTCAAGAAATTTGTCGGCCTACTTTGTATTTTCTTCGAAGTAACACATTAGCTGAACTCATTTTTGATAGAATTATACAGAAATTGATAAAATTTTACTGCAATTGTTAGATTTTAGTAGTAGCTATATCATTAAATTACCTCCTAAGAAAGCCCAAGGATTCTAGAATGTCCTTAGAATGTTACCACTATCATTTGACATACTAATAGAACCAATAGAGTCATTTTTTCAAGCCTCCTGCAAACTATCTACAAACTACTATTTCTCTCTCGCAGCACCATCTCCTGGCAACTCTTTTTCTTTATGATAATTTTCACCACGCACACGATTTTTTTGAGTGTTCGATTGTATCAACAACTTTGATCTGCTCAGGCAAAAAGTACCAACAGAGAAGAACAATGGAATTCTTCGAAGCTAGAGAGGATAAGGATGGGGTTAGACTTTCTTGGAGCTCCTTACTGCGCTCGAAACTCCAACACCAAAGGAATGTGGTCCCAATGGGTTCGTTGTACACTCCTTTGAACAACAAGTCGCCGGTTCCAGTGATACCAAAGGAATACATGTGCCTATGTCACAAGTGCCGAGCACTTATAAACCCATTTGCACGCTTGAAAGGTGACACATGGATATGCCCGTTCTGTAACATGGCTAACAAGGTGAACACGGCTTTGATCTATCAACAGGATGCTGAAACAGGAGCAACTGTTTTGGCTCCTCATATGACTCCAGAGTATTCAACAGTTGAGTTTGAAACTGGAAAAGCAAGTTCTTTGCCTCCAATCTTCTTTTATGTGGTTGATACATGCTTTGAAGAAGAAGATATTGCTGATTCCTATCAATCATTGCGTGATGCTCTTGTCGTGTCACTAAGTCTCTTGCCAGAGAACGCTTTGGTCGGGTTTGTTTCATTTGGAAAACATGTCCAGATTCACGATTTGATCTCCCATGATAAGATTCTGCATATTTTCAATGGTAAAAAGGAATACACTTTGGAAGAGGTACAGGAATCTCTTGGATTTATGTCTGGAGATGTGAGTCGGGTGTTGCCAGCTTCGAACTCAAATTCTTCGTACTTGGATAATGTATTATCTGTTGGAAGAAGATTCTTGCAACCTGTAAGCATTGTTGAATATCAATTGACCAATATTATTGAATCTTTGGTTACAAACACATTCCCACGTTCAAAGATGAGCGAAAGACCTGAAAGATGTACGGGAGCTGCTTTGAATATCGCGCTGTTACTATTGAAATCAATGCTTGGAAAATCTGTCCATTCAACTGGTGGACACTTACTCTGTTTTTCAGCTGGTGCTTGCACTGTTGGTCCAGGTAAAATTGTAAACGTTCAATTGAAGGAACCATTGAGATCCCACCATGATATCGAAAAGTCACTCCACTCAACCTTGCCACTGGCTCCTTCAACTTCTTCAAAGACAAAAGTCGACCTTACGTTATTTAAAGAATCGAAAAAATTCTTTGAAAAGGTTTCAAAGAACTTAGTATCTATGGGGCTCACATGTAATTTCTTCATTGGCAGCTACGATCAAGTAGGTCTCTTTGAGATGGATGAAGTCTGCTATAGTACTGGTGGTACAGTCGTCATGAGTGATTCTTTCAGTACTGCTATCTTCAAGCAAAGTTTTGTCAAGTTTTTCAAAAAAGAGGAACAAGAAGAAAGCGAATCTCAAGAGTATTTGGATATGGGTTTCAATGCATCCCTTGAGATCAAAACCGCTAGCGATTTGAAAATCCAAGGTTTAATTGGTACTGCGACTGGCTTGCATCTCGCAAAGGAAGATAACTTTTCCTCACTGATGGTTTCAACTTTGTCTTGTGGTTTAGGGAACACGAATAGTTGGAAGTTGTGCAATGTCAACCCACAGTCTACGTATGCAATTTATTTTGAAAAGTTAGACACAGCTGCAACAATTACACACACATTTATCCAATTCTTATTCTACTACCAGCATGCATCTGGTGAAATGAGATTGCGAGTAACTACAGTACCTATCAATATAATTGCTGACTCAGAAGCTGCACATCTTGAGGTGGGATTTGACCAAGAGGCAGCCTTGGTATTGATTGCAAGAGATGCTGTAAACAAGTTACAAAATAACACGTCTGTTTCTTCAAGTAAGTCTGTTTTCACACAAATGGCTGTGTTGAAGCAAATTGACAACTTGCTTGTTGAATTCTGTAGAAGATTTGCGATTTATACTCCTGGTGTTATGGATTCATTTAGATTGGCTGCTTCTTACTCAATGTTGCCTCAGTTTTTGTATCATTTGAGAAGGTCCCAATTCATAAATGTATTTAACAATTCACCAGATGAAACTAGTTTTATCAGACATGTATTCATGCATGAAGATACTGCTAATGCACTCACAATGGTTCAACCAACATTACTATCTTATGATGTTGATACCTTTGGAACAATTGACGAATATACTGGGGAGCCAAGAGTTGACCCCGAATCAGTTTTACTAGATTCTGTTTCTCTTGGACACAACAAGATACTACTTTTGGACACGTTCTTCCACATTCTCATATATCATGGTTCGAAGGTTGCCCAGTGGAGGAAGGCAGGATTTCATGAAATGGAAGAGTATGCGCACTTCAAAGAATTTTTGGAAGCCCCAAAGAAGGAAGCAATGGAGCTCTTGCTTGATCGCTACCCATTACCTCGTTTCATTGACTGTGATGAAGGTGGATCTCAAGCTAGATTTTTAATGGCCAAGTTGAATCCATCCACCAGTTACTCAAGCCACCCTAATCAACAAATGAATGGAATCGGGGGCGATGGGAAAATGGACGTATTGACTGACGATAAAAACTTACAGCTGTTCATGGAGAATGTTCAACGTATAGTGACGTCGGCCAAATAGACAATGTGAATGAAAGTCTGTTGTGACTAGAGTTTCCATTGAGGTCTTAAAGTTAAGAAATGGTGAAATTAGTAAAAATGGAAACACTAGCCAAAAAATTAGGGGGAAACATATTTGTATTATGTGATTTAGATACTCAGTTAGACATTAAAAAGCAGAGCACATCAGTACGCTTTATTTGAAAAGTATGTCCCTCATCACGAGCTCAAGTAACGAATAGCGCAACTAGAAATTTTATTAACTAGAAAAGTCATACATCATACGTGAAGAATCCTCATTTTCGAGTTTGGATCTGTATTAGTCTCTCGAAATTCTAAAATATATATAAAATGGGAAGGACAATGCTTGCACACACCTTTCTACTTCTCAGTATTTGCCTTTTTCTTAGCGAGTTTGATGGCCTTTTTGAGGAAGACACTTTGATGATTTGTAGCTTCTTCTCCTTCATTTTCAGGACCTGCAGAAGCTGTTGCATCCTGGGCAGCATCCTTTGGACCAAGGTCAGACGTTTCTTTGATGGGTTCCTCCTCTTCCTCCTCTTCCTCTTCTTGAGGAGTCTCTTTTGCTTGATATCTGACTAACTCATTACAGGTCAAATGCTCCTGAACCTTCCCAATCAACTCACCATAATCGTTGAAAACCAAGTCTGTGCCTACCAATTCCTTCCAGTTGGTTTCATATATCTTGCCATCAATAACATTCATGTTATTAATTGATTCTCCATTATTGCCTCCAGAACCACTATTAGCTCCATTTGAAGACAGACCTGATGCCCCACTGTTGTTGGACAACTTTAGCAAAGGGTTGTCGTGGTTCAAATCTGTAATCTGCAATTGGGCTGACGACTTGATAAAGTTTATTTTAGACCGTGGTGTGTCGGGGTTCTTAGGTTCATCAAAGTGCTGATGCTTTCCTATCATTGGTACATCGACAGTGACATAAAAGTCCTATAAGGTGTTAGTCTTTTTATTGATAAAACAAAGTAGAAGGAAATTATCTAGTATTAGAAAATCTGTCTACGCATACTAATGCATAATTCCCTAGCACAG
This sequence comes from Kodamaea suecica, assembly GCA_030558315.1. Classification (NCBI taxonomy): domain Eukaryota; kingdom Fungi; phylum Ascomycota; class Pichiomycetes; order Serinales; family Debaryomycetaceae; genus Kodamaea; species Kodamaea suecica. Next base: position 19,965 of record JAJMSH010000088.1, on the reverse strand, counting down.
ATTATGCAGATAACCCAAATTCACATTGATGTTGTTATTGTATTAGCTTTCAAAATTTTGGACATACCTCATATTCTTCTTCGCCAAGTTCTTCTGGAGCTGGAGCATAAGAGTTTTCGGCTTTATTTTTTACTTCTAGCTGGATTGCTCTTTGTCTTTCATCCTCTTCTCTTCTTGCTTTAATATCTTCATCCGAGCCTGCTTCGAATTGAGAGTGGAACGTCCAATTCATTTCTTCTCCACCAGATAAGAATTCACAGTTACCGTTCATAACAATTTCCCAGCTTGATGGACCCTTTCTGACGTACTTATCCAAGGAACAGGCACCAGCTCTCAAGATTGTCTTACCATCTTCGAGATAATCCAATACACCATTTAATTTCAAGAGAGACAGCCCCAATGCAATCTTTGTTGCAGCATGGGTAACAATTAAGATGTTCTCAATTTCGGGATATTTGCTCTCGAATGTTGTAAAGAACTGATTCCAGAATCTGTTGGCTCTATCAAGTATATCTTCTTGTGTCTCTCCAGTCAAGTCTGGGATGACACCAATAGTATTATCTCTATGCCATTCCGATTCATCTACTAGAACATCACCGAAGAATCCCACTAGTCTATTGTAATCCGCCGGCTCAGGGATAACCGGTCTGTGTTTCTTGTACCATTCACCAACACCACGTTCCAATACAACTTTCAGTGAGAGAAGCTTTGAGATAGGCTGACAGGTTTCAACACACCTATAGAATGGCGAAGATATAATGAACTGCGGCCTCTGAGTATCTGGTAATGAATACAAGTAGTTCGCCAACTCACGGGCTTGGTCGACTCCATAAGGAGCCAAAGGTGGGTCGCTATCGATACCTGTTGGGTTAGGTGGATGTGGGAGTGGCAACCAATTGGCTCTATACCCGTGTCTAGCGATGTATATATTCTTAACGGGCATTGAAATTGTTGTTTACCAAGTATGTTTAGTTTCGAATGTGAAATTAGTTGATTTAAATTTTGGTGAGATCTATATTGAGTGCGCGTTCGTGGGTTCAAATTTGGTGAGAGTTTGTTGAGCTTGAGTGGCTTCGAGCAGTGGTAGCTTATGCAACTGAAAGTACTAATGACAGAAAATATTGGCAACTTCAGGGGCAGCCACATTGAAACCTTGATAAAATTGATATCTCTGAACTTCAATTATGTTAACCAGCGAAAATTCAACAAATCTTACGAAACTGAGACCCACTTACTTTTATCAAAATCCATTGCATCTTATTCACAATAGACAGGAATTGACTATGATGATGTGAATCATTTACCTTCTGGAATAGCTAGGGTCATCTGAACGACGTAAGCTCCAAGCATCGATGATTCGATACTTCTGTGTATTTGATAATTTTACTGCATGATTTGGCTGTGTGCCCCATTGGGTGTGATGGGTGTTGCAAGTTGTCTTCAACCCAGGTGGAATGGCTATTATCATTATGTAACCAATTTCTGATTGAATTGTGAAGTGTATCCTACAATTGATTCACCAGCCTTTTGTAGATTCTACAAAATCCTTTGATGGCAATCTATCGTGAGAATAAGCCCCAGTTTGTATGTTTATTGCTTGACATTGGAATCCTTTCCAAGCGACGGAGAATTGCCAGCTCTACATTCAAATTTACTGTATTTCTAGTATGAAACTCGATTCCATTATTTCTACACCCTTACTTGATACTATTAATTACGTAGAAATTATATTTTAGCTGTCCAGATAAAACACGGGAGCCTTCAATTGTCTTGAGTTTTTGATGTGTTCAGAAGTTACGTGAAATGGTGTTGGTGTTGATGTTGATCTGCGTAAAATTCTTGAATCAGGCTGCACTTTATTAGATTAACATTTCTAATGGGTTCTCGACGATCTTCTTCAAAGCCTTTATGTATTCACCTCCTACCGCACCATCAACAGTTCTGTGATCAAAAGTACCAGTGAAAGTGATGACATCATCAAATACGAAGCCATGTTCGTTTGCATCTGATGGTACAGCCTTCTTGTCAACAGTACCGATAGCTATAATGGAAGACTGTGGTGGGTTGATGATTGAAGTGAAAGCATTCACAGCATTGTTCATACCCAAGTTGGAGATACAAATAGTACCACCTTGGTATTCATCAGGGGACAAGTTACCGCTCTTAGCTCTCTTACCCAAATCTTTAACCTCTTTGGAGATGGCAGCAAGACCCTTAGTGTGTGCATTTTTCACAATTGGAGTGATTAAACCAGTTGGAGTGGCAACAGCAACAGAAACATCGACATTTTTGTAGGTTCTAATGATGCCTTGGTCTCCCAACCAAGCTGAGTTGGCAGCAGGAACACGAACAGAGGCCAAAGCAATTGCCTTGATCAATAAGTCGTTGACAGACAACTTGTATCTGTCTTCGGCACTTGCGTTCAAAGAAGCACGTAATTTCAATAACTTTGAAACAGAAACTTGTGATTGAATGATGTATGAAGGGGATTGTTGAGTAGATTGGAGTAATCTTGCGGCGATTGTTTTTCTCATACCTGTAATTGGAATATCTTCATATTCTGCACCAGCTGGAGCAGATGGAGTAGGTGGGGCTGGGGCAGCGGCTGGAGCCTTGTAGTTCTCAACATCCTTCGCAATAATTCTACCATTTGGACCAGTTCCGGTGATATTTCTTAAGGAAATTCCCTTTTCCAAAGCAATTGTCTTAGCATATGGAGATGCTATAATTCTTTGAGAACTAGATTTAGCTGGGGATGAAGTAGCCTTTTTAGCAGGAGCTTCTTCCTTTGGAGCTTCTTCTTGCTTAGGAGCTTCTTGCTTAGGAGCCTCTTCTTTTGGAGTTGGTGCACCGGAAGCCGCATCTTCAGCAGTAAAGCTCTCAAAAGCGGCAACGTCCTCGGCTTCTTCTACATACACAGCGATTGGAGTACCAATGGCAATGTCTTTAGATCCGTCATCGAGCAAAATTTTTGCTAAGTAGCCTTCTTCTTGGAATTCCAAGTCCATTGATGTCTTATCGGTCTCAATTTCAGCAATTGGCTCACCTGGAGATAATTGATCACCAACCTTCTTGGCCCAGCTACCGATATTACCTTGGGTCATGGTTGGGGAAAGAGCAGGCATACCAATGACAGTATGAGCAGGGAACTTACCAGACGAGTACAATCTGGCCAACTGTAAGGTTGAAGCCCTTGAAATGGAGGCGCGGCTAGCACCACAAATCACAGCTAATCTGGAAGCAGCGAACAAAGCAGACATTATATTATGGATATGCTAGCGTAAAAGAACAAGATTGGTTAAGGTTTTCGTTGGCTTTTAAAGGGGAGAGAGAGACTTGTTTGAATTTTGGCAACTAAAAAACATCCATGGTGCAACATAAATCCAAGCTCAATGGTTCAATGTTTTCCGATCGAAGCCCGGCAGTGTTTCTCCATTTCCTACTAGCTTTGAGAAAGTCTCTGGATTGGAAGAGATGCACAAGACGAGTGCTGGGGTAGTTGAAGCAGATGCCCCGGGGTTTGAGGTTAGTGATTTCGGAGCCCAAAAAGTAGAACTCACCACCATATAATTTGGGTATCAAAGCTAAATAAAAGTAAAGATCTAGCTAGAACTTAAAATGCCAAATTAGGTTGGTTGTGTTGTGAGCCTATCATTCAAGTATGATTGATGCTTTGTTCGACTGCCAGTATTAAGAAAAGTCCTGTTATTCGTGAAATCGTTTCAACTTGCTGGCCTAATTCAGTTGGAACTAGAGCAATTGAAGAATTATTCAATTCATCTAATCACACACCACATACTACTCTTTGCATCTGATCGTATTTTGATATCAAGCGTATATACCTTCTTGATCGAACTACTGTCAATTGTATGACTCTTAACCTATGGCTGCAAACAATGGTTCTATAGCAAGTCTTTCATTCAACTCAGCTCATTTGTGCCATCATACGAGAACTAGAGCTACTTAAAAACATGAGTAGCGTCAATAAGATCATTCACACCGCATTTCTATTGATTTTATACCCTATTTTAATATCAAACAAATAACTACCAACCATAATCAAGTTATTAATGTACTCGCATACTCTAAATGCTTATTTCGTCACTCAATGAATAGAACAGTTTATCTATCTTCGACAGCTTTTCCAGGCCAAAGAACAAACTTACATCTTGATAGCCACCATCTGGCTTTACACATTTATCTTCGTAAAGAACATCAACTGCACCGGCACGAATCAAGCTATCCTTTGATGTCTGCCACAGAAACCGTACGAGGCCAAAACACCAGCCAAATACATTGTCCACATTTGCATTGAACCATCTAGTAGTATTTGGGTCCGATGGGTATCCTGATCCAATCTTTGCACTTCCCAATATGTGCTTGTTATAGTACTCTAGGTTGTAATCTCTGGTTACCTTTGCAACGACTGACGCAGTACTAACAATTGGATAAATACTGTCAGCTTTTTTGGCGACGGTGACTTCTATCTCTGGAAAATGCCCTTTCAATTTGCGTGTGTAACTTTCTGGTGGGCCAACTGTATCAACAAATATTTTGGTTACATTTACACCTAGTGCCAAAACCTGTTTGACGAGTTCGATTGTAGTATCGTGGGCTTGCTCATTCAAATTATAAGACCCACGACCAATCGATGACCTCAACATTCCACTCAGGATATCTCGTGCTGTCATCGTGGTGGTGCACCAACCCACCTCTTGGTGCAATTCGTCATCTCCTTCAATCATTTGGAACAACTCTCTTCTCTTATCTTCTTTTAATGTCTTTGAATCAGCAAACCCGTACTTTGACTTTAGAGAATCCAGATAGGATTCAGCACAATATGCTACACCATATACCATTGGTCCCATTACTGGTCCTCTACCAGCTTCATCCACACCTAGAACAACACTCTGGGACATGTCGTTCTTGATCGTTTCAGGTATGGCAGAATGATGGACAGAAGACGCGAATTCAAGTGGGGAAAGGATGCTAGTGACTGAAGGCGGAAGCCATTCTTCCAGTATTGGTTCAGGAGTTTTAGTTTCAGAGTCATTTTTTGGTTCTACTAAGACTTCCGTCACATTTGTTGCTTTAGAAACTATTGTATTATACGGCTCCACAGTAGTGCCTTCCTGTAGCATGGCTTGAGTATCCTTTTCAACATCTTCGCCGTCATGATTCAGGTCTTCTACCTTTCGTCTCTTGGTTTCTTGTTCCATGTCGAGGTGAGAGCTACGTTGAAGTGTACCCACAAGGCTTTCGTGAAAAGTAGTGAAATTTACGCGTATACAAATAACTTGGTAGCGCGTAGAATCGATGGTGGAATGAAAGAGCTAGTGAACTTGTACGAAGAATAGGGCATTATATGTTCGAGAAAGCAGGGACTTTACTTTAGACTACTTCATGCAAACTGTACTTAAAGTTTCTTCAATCTAGAACAAGTTCAAGAAGACTTGGACCGTTTATCGATTGTATGGGGAGCTTTAAGGTTTACTAGTAGGATGCACTTAGGCTTAATATGCCTCCTCTATCATGCAACTGTTGTTATTACTGTATTATTTCAGACTTGGACGCTATTATTGTAGCTCCTCTATATGACACATTCTCCTTTTATAATATCCTTGCAGAGTCCTTCCTTCGCCCTAACACAACTCGGATTCTTAGGTGTGGGGCTTGGTTGTGTTCAGTTCTTCCTACGCTTCGACTTTAACTTCTCCATAATCCGTTTTCAAGTTAGATAGTCTTTCACAGACTCATATACTACGAACGTCACACATGTGGCAGGCAAGACCCGAACAATGTTGGCACTGATCCCCTTGTAAAACCCTCTCCATCTTCCTTCATCCCATAGTTGACGGACAACTGAAGTAATCGATAACCTGGAGTGGGATACCTGCAAACGAGCCCGTACAACCTGGGTGGGATACATCACCACCATACTTGAAATCTTAGAAATCATCAGTGCATACATATATTCGAAAGTGCTGAGCTTTATGTTCAGACTATCCTCACTTTGGTTCTCTCTACTAATGAAAACTTTGATGTGATCATAAACTGTGAATTGTAAACTTCCCTGAAAGACCAGAAAAATGCTTGGTATGGTTCCTCTCCAAAAGGACGATATTCCCTCGATTCTAAGCATCTTTCGTACCCCATCGAACACTGATGAGTATGCTGCCAGCTGTGCCTTAGCAGTACCTAATAATCTGGTCTTTAAAACCCATATAGGGTTTGTGAGAATACTTGTAGAGACCCCAGCCATCGCCGATGCTGTAAAGTAGGTAGTTGTATCATTTGGCGAACGCACAAGCAGCTTGAACTCAGAATATAGCGTGAAATAGAGTCCCCAAGCAGTAATATTCCCTACCAAGTTTGGAGCCAATCCTCGGTAGTATTGTCTGAGAATATGAAGTGTAGGAGTTCCAGCCTTAGACTTCATAAATGCATTCATACCATCAGCATTAATTTGCTTTACTACCAGGACCACACTTGCCCATTGTGACATTTGGGTATGGTTCAACTGGAGTCGTATTTTGACCAAATCCAACGGATGGGCCACTAGGGTCGAACAGAAACCCGCCGAGAGTCCCGCGACAACCTCTACTTGTCTCTTGGTAAACAGTTGGTCTGTCATTAGTCAGTCAGTTGAAGAGGAACTTGTTTGGATTTCCATGCGAAGACAAAAAGAAGTTGGACTACTGGCTAACTATCAATGATAGAAGACACTAGAAATATATTCGGAGTAATGAATGAAACGATTACGAGATGATTTCAGACCTTAGTGCTTAGTTCTATCCCATTTTTCTACATATTTTAACCACGATCCTTACATTGCTATAGCTCTTCTTATTTTACATTTATTCACTATATACATCATGGAGGGGGGACATTGAATCTCATTCAGCTTTCCGATGTCATTACAGATCAAGCATTACGTTCATTAATAATACTCCATTCCTTTGTTGTCCACGATCAAGCAGTTGGGAATGGGGACAACAAGTTGAACAATGAAGGCTTCTGAGGACTGGTGGACCAACCCAAGTATAACACGAATGGGATGAATCCGTAGTGAGCTACGGTCTTGGAGTATTCCAAGACTTTGGTGATTCTTTCTTTGGATTCGTCCGATAAGGTGAACTGGTATTGGGGAGACGCCATTGTTGTGTATGAAGTAATTGGTACTGTAGTCGATAATTGCAAGAACGTTTCTGACTTTACGTTCAAATTTGAAAATTTTTCGAGAGAGGCCACATTATTACGTAATCTGATATTCATGCGGTGGGTGTTATGGTGGAGACAGGTGAAGTCTACCTCCATGGTTATTGTACTTGAATAACGCAAGATATATAATTTGGATATAAGTCATTGCTTCCAGGAGAATGAAAAGAGATTGTGAGATTGTGAGATTGTTTAGTAGCTGGTTTTAATTTAAGTTGAAGGATTCGAATTGGGTAAGGATATGGATGATGGGAAGAGCTAGTTATCAAGTTACCTACCTCCGACTGTTCATTAAAATTGCAATGGAGGATGGTTTTATTGGAAAGATCAGAGCATTGGTTATATACCACCCTTGGATTACCCTTGTTTCAACAAAATCATACGGAAGCACCTTGAAGGTTCAAAGAGAAAGTGGTATCCCTCTGCTGAGCAAGCATTTAATAGAGTCTAATTGATGAGATCCAGCGCTGATATGCTGGTACCTACAGTGCTAAATCGCATATATTTGCGTTGAAATGTTCTAACTAAACTAAACACCAGTCTCTAGAAACCACTCTAGAGAATAGAAGAGCCATCTCACTGCAAAAGTAAGTATACTGAGAGCTTTGTCCTTCATACCCTAGAAGTGAGAAATCAAAACTGAATGTCTCATTTACCAATACCATATCCATGTTAGTCACAAAATCAAGTCTGTGACAGGTCATGAGCCTATACGACGATGTCGAAGTATTTTATTGTTGGATCCTTGACGTGTTTATATTGGATTGGCCCTACCCTGGTTCTGCATATAAATGATACTTCCTTTGAGCCCAACCATATCAGGAGCATCGATACACTTGACCTGTCTTGAATGCTATAACCAATGTGGGGCTTGCAGTAGATATTAATCGTGTGGACGTTATGCTGTTGCCATTTTAATGACTAAAATAAAAACATTTGAGATAAATGGGTGCAAAATTTTGAGAGTACTCTTGACTGCAAACCACAATAAGGGGAATCAGCATGATATACTGACAAGAGCTTGACGGCCCAAAATGGCATATTCACTTGTACCTAGAAAAGAGAGGACGTTCATTTAGAATCGTTCCTTAGTTTATTTCGCAACCTGGGATAAGGTTTGCCTTCTCCTCATCAGTTGCTCCATTTCCCTATCACCATCTGAAACTGTTAGAAATGCGCCACCAGTAACAGCACTTGACGTAGAACTATAGTCAAACCTCCCTCGTGCAATTGATTTTGATTTAGAGAAGACCTATTGGAGACGGACGACGCATGTGATGCCTTTCGGCATCTGAACCAACATATCCAGATTGTGGAGATTCTCGCACATGTGAAATCAGAAGGCATACTTACGCTATGATTTTCGCAGCGCAGGTACTACAGATCTTACTGTGTTCTCTGATGGACACTGTGCCAACACTTTTTTCCTAACAAGTATCCAATAAGACGAGCGAAAAGGATGATTAGTCAAAAAGAAAGGACCGTTAAAGTGCCTGTGATAAGATTAGAGCTAGAGTATTCAGAGTTCAGAGAGAAAACAGGTCTACTAGATGAACTGCTTTGCTAGACGACACGCATGATAAAGCGAAGTGATATCAGAATCCGACTATGGAACATTACTTCGAGTATACCTTTCGCTTTTGGAGCAACTCGTTATCTCTCTTTTTCACCGATATCATCCATCTGGACTAAGCAATCATCTTACAAAACGATTCGATAAATATTAGTCTTCCTTTTATTATAAAAACATAAACTATTGTTGTAAGTAGTAGTAAACACCAACAGCAATAGCAAATACGATAACGGCAATCACAGGAGTCGAAATGCCCGAATCTTCAGAGGTGCTGTTCGGGATTCTAGCTTCCTTGATAACACCACCTTCTACCTTACCAATCAACAAGTCAGCCAAGACTTCGTGAGCTTCATCAGAATGGCCGATATCGTTGAATGCTTCGGTAGAATCAGTTCCAGCACAATCTAAGACCACCTCTTCACCACCTGGATGTTCGTCGAGATACTTTGTAACATCGTAAACTTTACCGTTATAAACAATCCACAAGTCATCGGTTGTGTTATGGGTAGCCACCTCATCAAATGTGTATACCTTCAATTCTTCAGACATGTCTTTATGTGTATGTATGTGTTAATCTAATATCTATTGCGTATGGCTTGAATTTATTCAAAAAAGAGGATAATGCTCAAGATTTATTTATTCCAATTTTTTTCGTGTTCTGAGAGCAGAGCTTTGGTGAGTGAGGTACGAACCAGGGTGGAGAAAATCAGCGCATATATGAGACCGTGTAGGGCAATAGAAGTGGCACTAAGGTTTAGAGATTACACGAGTTCATTCGTCAAGCTACCTTAGATGACTAAGTCAAAGATTTGTTCATACTTAGTAGTCCTTTCTGGCTTCTTTCTATCACTGAAGTGAATATAATCTATATCAATGCCTTTGTTGATCAAATCATCTCACAACGGATCAAACAAAAACCGTATTAGTGTCAGATAGTATTTCTTCCTTTTCATGCCGTTTCTGGAATGAAATCTTCGAGGGTGATGTGACTTCTTTACTGTTTCTGTATCTTGCGTTCTCAGTGTATTGATCTGTTGGGGGACTAATTGTCTTGATTAAGCGTAATTGTCCATAGTTCAGCTAAACTATTGACGATTTTGTGTCATATATACATGTCAACCCTCCTGACTTTATAGTCCTATAAAGTATTATTACTTAGCGGTAGCTAAAACACGCTTCAATGATAACAATATATAGGCCACCATTTCTATCACCTATTCAATTGACTTATTGGTGCTACTTGGTTTATTGGATACAGTTATAATTCTAATGTTCATTCAGCATCTGCTTCTTATATACGACTACTGCAACACACTCAAATCATAGTCAAATCCTAAGTCGTTCAATTCCTTTTGCTTTTGTTCCTTCTGCTTTTCAACCTTGTCAACTATACTTGACCATTCCTCGAGAGTCTTTGGATTATCGTTCTTTTCTCTGTTGACTTTGTTCCAATCAATTGCATTGAATGGCTTATTGGCACCCTTGAATAATTCTTCATGAATAGATTCCTGGATATCAACCTTTAACAAGTGTCCTTCCAATAAGTAATTGTTCATTGTTTCAGCAGCAACCTTAGCCACATCAAGAGATTCGAATTCAATATATCCAAAGTGCTTTGAAGCTCCAGTCTTCTTGTTTCTTGACAATCTTAAATTTATGATTGCACCAAATTGACTGAAGTATTTTTTAAGTTCTCTTTCATGGAATCCATGTGGGATTCTTCCAACATATACTACACCTCTCTTGCCTGTATGGGTTTTCTTGACACCTTCGGTCGACTTAGTGATAGTTTTATTAATAGAGTGTCCATCCTTGGTTGTGGTGGTACTGCTCTTAGACTTCTTCTTGGAAGGTTCCGATTCTTCGTCTTCGTGTTCATCTTCGGACAACCCATGCAAATTTTCATCATCTTCGTCATCGGATGATAAGTCGTCTTCAGATGATAACTTTTCACCCAAATCTTGTTCGATGTCTTCTACTGATCTATCATTTGCAGATCTCTTTGTGGATGCTTTGGCTTCTGGCTTGGTTGATTCAGCCTTTTCTGTGTTTCCAGTAGTCCTGGCATTCTTCTTAACCTCTTTCACGTCCTGAGACTTATTAGCTGATCTTGTTACTCTGGCCATTGTTGTTGATACTAATATTGATTCTGCTAACTAAATAAGTTAATTTTTTTTTAGAACCTTGAGATGAGATGGGATCTCCTTAGAAAATTTAGCAGATGTCGTGCGCATCAATGTCGTATTTTCGTGATGTGTATATATGCAGGAACGTTTGGGGTTAGCATTGGTAAGTATCAGAGCTTGATGAGATATGATGGTGAGTCAAATTGGCAAAGGAAGGAGACGTTGTTCTATGAAGTTGCCACTTGCAGCTATGATTTGTTTTTGAGATTGCTTTATGAAGTAAATACATCTTGTCAAACGTTTGCAAATGTACAATCAGTGTGAGTCTCTGAGTGGAGTGAAGACTCATAGCACTATGGGAAACCTCATAGGTCTCTTAGTAGAAATGCCATATCTTCAACTCCACAAGCACCTTGAAGTGTAGTGATACAATTGTTGAAAGAATAGTATATATGGTGACTAATTTCAAGTCATTCAATCCCCCATGTTTTCTTCTTCAAGTGCAGTCACTATTGAGCATCTTAGAAAGCATCATATGCGTCCTGTAAACAGGTAGTCCCACCACATTCAGATAATCCCCTTGAATTTTTGGAAAGAATATATTACCGAAGCCTTGAATCTTGAATCCTCCAGCTGCTGTGGATCCTTCGCCAAGACCTATGTAGTAATCAACGAGTTCATCACTTCCATAGTCGAATTGCAATTCCGTTGTCTCTGTTTCACATAGCTCACTATGAGTACCGTTTCCTTCAACCTTTATCACTGTGACTGCGGTTATCACTAGCACCACTTGAAACTGTTTATACTTCTGGAACATTTTATGATGCTCTTCAGGGCCACTAGGTTTTTCAAAGATGACACCTCCACAAGTCACAATCGTATCAGAACACAATATAATCCTTGGCTTGATATCTTGCAATTGATCTAGGATAAACTCTGCCTTTTTACGGCACGTTTCCATTACGTATTCTTCATTTGATCTACCTTCCTTCTCCAAGTCTTCAGCATAGTTAGAAACTACCACCTTTAAATTTCCTATAAGCAACTGTTCTTTCACTATCTTAAAACGTTGAGGCGATTGGGAGCCAAGAATGAACTCATATCCTTGAAGCTTGTCGTGAAATGTCATCTTAAACAGCTATTCTTCAGGGAAGGTGAATTGAGGATGATCTCGAATTACTCCACATTTCTACAGGTTGCTCACTTTACAGTTTGTTGCTTTGAAATTTGATTTTCAAATACTTTAATAAACACTTCTAGTCTTCTTTTTTAAGAGTGGCAACTTACATCATCACAGCATAGAAGAGACGTTACAATTCGGGCCAATATGAGAGTACTATATCAAGAAAACCCACGTGTGATAGTCATCTACTCTGAGACCCACTCTCTCACTCTTCAATACTTGAATAGAAAGAGTAAAGAGAATACCGTAGCTGTGGAAATCTTAGCTAACGATAATATAACGAGAGAGAAAGGATTCCGTCCATTGATCAAACGACCAGTGTTTGGGTGTCTTGGATTAATCAATATTGATTCCCAAGTCTTCATGGCGGTTATAACAGGTGCCATGAAAGGCGTCGCTAGTCCTGTTAGTTATGAGCTGGTTGATAAAATTTTCAATGTTGATTTCATTCTGTTAACAAGTGATGAATGGGATTTTGTTGATTTAGATACAAATGGAGTCCCCCTAGTATCGGAAATAAGTGGTGAGCTGTCAAATGGGTATGATACGAACGACTATCCAAGATCAGTGCATCCCTGTCATGAATTGAAGAAATTATTGTCAAATGGATCTTTCTACTTTTCAAATAACTTTGATTTAACATCGCTTATTCAAAATAGGGCTATCGATAATACTAGGTTGTACCAAAATTCAGATACTCCAAGGTCGTACGTCAACTTTGGAAACCATTACGAACAAGATTACATGTGGAACTCGTTTTTAATGCAAGAGTTGTTTGCCTTTAGATCAAACTTGGAATCCTACGCACAGTCAATATTGGATTCAAATAACTTCTTAACCATTGCAATCCGAGGCTTTGCAAAAACTGTGCCTTTGAATGGAGCAGGTGACTCCATTTCAATTATCTCAAAACAATCCTGGCGAAGGGCAGGAACTAGATTCAATGCCCGTGGAATTGATGATAATGGGTACGTTGCAAACTTCGTAGAAACAGAATTCATTTACACAAACTTATCCCACAATTCAATATTTGCTTTTGCTCAAATCAGAGGCTCGGCTCCCACCTTCTGGGAACAGGATTCAACTTTGATAAATCCCAAAATCACTCTTACCAGATCTATTGAGGCGACCCAGCCTGTATTCAACAAGCATTTTGGAAGCATATGCCATAAGTATGGGGTTTGTCATGTTTTGAACTTGTTATCGAAGATAAAACCAGCCGAAGTCTCCATACTGCGTCGTTACAAGGACTTGTACGAAAGAAGTGACCTACAGGATGAAATGACCTTCACTGAATTTGATTTTCATCAAGAAACGAAACAACTGAGTGGTGGATTTTCAGGAGCGACAAAAATCATTCCTCTAATTCACAGCTCTTTAGAACAATTCGGCTGGCTTTTCTATGATACTGAACAAAGGGAAACTATCACACGTCAAGATGGAATTTTCAGAACAAACTGTTTGGATTGTCTTGATCGTACGAACTTGATTCAACAAGTTCTTTGTCAATACATCTTGGAAAACATATTGACAAATCAACAACTGACCAGCAGGTTAAGTATAGATGAGATGACCCTTAGGCACAACACGCTATGGGCCGATAATGGTGATGCAATCTCCCAGATCTATACTGGTACCAATGCTCTCAAATCCTCGTTTTCGAGATCAGGAAAGATGAATTTTGCAGGTGCACTTTCTGATGTTACAAAATCGGTGTCAAGAATGTATCAGAACACGTTTGTTGACGGGAAGAAGCAGTCTACAATGGACTTGCTTGTTGGTTATGACTCTAGGAATTCAATCCCTGTGAAAATCTACGATCCTATCAATGAGTATGTAACTGAAAAATTGAAGCCGAACTCGCATCTATTCACAACCAAAAATCGAATCTCCATATTTGTGGGGACTTTCAACGTAAACGCCTTTGAAATCTCGACTAGGGGTGTGGATTTGACTTCGTGGCTCTTCCCCGTTGAGAATGAAGGTTTTAATGCACCTGAGGTTTATTCTATTGGCCTCCAAGAGATAATTGAATTGAATGCTGGATCGATCTTGACTGCTGATGCACTGAGAGCCTTGAGGTGGTCTGAAATAATCACTGAGCAGTTAAACTCAAGGAGAGAACAGTACATCTTATTAAGAACAGAATCGATTGCTTCGATGTCACTTTTGCTTTTTGTGAAAAAATCTGAAATGGCTCATGTAACGCAGGTGGCTGGTTCTAGCAAGAAAACTGGATTGGGTGGTATTGCAGCCAACAAGGGTGCATGTGCAGTAAGATTCGAATTCGGTCTGACATCATTCGCAATGATTACGTCCCATTTGGCTGCAGGAACCAATGCTGTTGTCGAAAGGTTCAATGACTATCAAACAATTATGCAAGGATTGACTTTCACTAGAAACATTGGCATAACTGACCATGACCATATATTGTGGTTTGGGGACTTGAACTACAGAATCAACCTTCCTAACGATGTATGTCGGTCGCTTGTTGAGAGTGGTGCCTTTGACGAATTAGTTTCTGTTGATCAGCTAAGCCTGGAATTTATCCAAAAAGGAGCCTTCTATGGCTTTAAGGAAGGGGTAATCAAGTTCTATCCTACGTATAAGTTTGATAAAGGGACCTCCAATTACGACACTTCAGAGAAACAAAGAGTCCCTTCATGGACAGATAGAGTCCTTTACAAGAGTGCAAAAGGTAAGGAGACAGTCAAACAATTGAACTACAATTCATTGATGGACATATATGTAAGTGATCATAAACCTGTTTTCTCGACATTTCAAGGCAATGTTGAATTTGTTGACGAAGCAAAGAAAACTAAGTTGGCGAAGAGTCTATACGAGAACTATAAGTTGGAAATGAATGGAAATAGTCCCTCAAACGGCGCGTTAATGGAAATATCAGATTCAAATTCAAACTCCTCCAACAATTCAAACTTTACTCGAAGCACTTCTTTCACTGCAGATACTTTGATGGAGATGAACTTGATGGATCATTTTGAGCTGTCTACCCCTAAGTTGCCACTTCGTCCAACTTCGGAAGGAAATCTCCCTAAACGAATTCCACCGCCGCCTGCAAGCAGAAGACAAATGAGCACCGAAATGGAAATGTTGAAACCAAAAATTTCTAGAAAGGCACCAGATTCACTCAATCCTCCGTCCCCTCCTCCTAGAAAAGGTTCTTCGTTGGTTACACAGAACTCGACTTCATCTTCATCTAGTGGAAATCTTATTTCTGCACGTGCATCATCTATACCTCCTATCGGATTTTCGGTGAGTCCTCTTATACCTAATAGATCCAATTCCTCAACTATATCGCAAGGCAACTCACCTGTCACTACAACAAGGCCACAAACTTCATCTACTTACAAATTCCTGGAGTACACGTCTGCTACAATACCGTCGGTAACAGCTAGCTCTTCACAACCTGCAGCTTTTGCCGGCGCATTAAAACCCTTGGTGCCTGTGAAACCTTCAGCATTATCAGGAAATAAGACTGAAAAGGCTGCCGAAGAAACAGCCACTGCCTTTTCTACATACGCTGCTATCACTCCAGAAGCCACTAAAGTTAATAGTGCTGGAGCAATTGCGCCGCCTCCTCCAGCCCCTAGAAGTATGTCTGATTGGAAGCCCCTCGTTCCCAAGTGAAGATTTAGAGTTCATTTCGCATAAATTTGAAGTTGGTAATTTATAGATTCGTTTATAAAGACTTCAGAGATAGTTCAATTCGTAGCCATTTCAATTCAATCCAAGGCTTGTATTTGTTGCGCTTTGCAGCAATCAGTTCTGATGCTCCAACGTATTGGTAGATCTGTAGTCTCAATCCAACCTAATGGCTGCAAATTCATGGAACTCTTACATAATCAATGTGCCTGAACCACTTCTCTTCAAAACAGAATATGAAATCTGAAAGCAAATTCATACTTTAAGACAAGGCATACGAATAAACAACATGAGTTCTGGTGTTAAAAGAATCAAGTTCGTATCTATTTCAGTACCAGTACTATACGGTAACAATGCGTATCGATTAACGCCCGAAATGAGAAAGCCTAACACACCACCTGATCATACCCACGAGTGGACTGTCTTCTTCAAACCTGTTATAAATGACGTTGATTTGACACCATTGATCAAAAAGGTCACTTTCAAACTACATGACACATATGAGAACTCAGTACGTTCAATAGAGAAGCCCCCATACCAGGTAACAGAAACTGGCTGGGGTGAGTTCGAGATTATTATCAAGTTACACTTCCATGCTGGCCTGGAATTAGGTATCAATGAAAAGAACTTTCAGATATTTCATGCTTTGAAGTTACATCCTTTCAACTTGCAAAGACCTTTGAAGGAAAATGGAGAGGTTCATTCTGTGCTATATGATGAATTAGTTTTCCAAGAACCCACGGAAGCTGTGTTTGAAATATTGACTCAGAGACCACTGAACTTATTACCATATAAGTTATCCTCTCCAGATAATAGAGACCAAGAGTACATTAGAACGGACGAGATGGACGAATTGGCTAGATTAGAAGTCTACATCAATAAAGTGAAAGATGAAGTGGAGAATCAACGTAATGAATATAAGGACTTGGAGCAAGAAAAGCTTGCATTGTTGCAATAGCAAAATCTTTTACATTGATTTATGAAAAGAGGTTCACGCTCATAAACCTATATACTAATGAACTAAGATATGATCGACTTTTTATACTAATGAAATTATTTTATTGTGCTTCGTGAATGCCCACGCATGTAAAGTATTGACAATATTCCTCTATGAAACCATTCAACTCATTCAATTCAAGGCCAAACCTTGCATGCTTAGTCTCTCCTCCCTTATTCTTCAACCGGAGTTGGTGCATATTTTTATTGACAACAAGTGGCACAGCACAACGAATTCGCTTACAGCTATCAATGACAAAGAGGTAATCTAATGGGTATATGCCACCTCCCAAAGGGTCAATGACATTGAATTCTGAAGATAGCTTACCACACTGCATTTTATTGGATATCAACTTAGAACTTTCGGAATTAGTATCGAAATTGCAAGTGATAAATAGTGGGGCTGCTGTGGATGGAAATTGCTTACCGATGAAGTCAATGTATTCTTTACCTTGAACTCCAAGGAAGAATACAAAATGTGACTGGAGAAAAAGAAAGTCTGTCTGCAAAACATGATCCCTATTTGGCAATTTCGTCTCTACATCCTTTATTTCATCTGCTTCTTTCATCATTACGTCTCCAGCCCACTCAAATGCAATATCACGGAGTATTTTGGAACTTGACTTAGACAAACGATGTGCTTTTGATATTGGAATAAGATTTGGTGGGACGCGAAACCGCTTTTGTATTCCTCCTTCAACTCTTTTACTGACGTGCTTATACGGTCGAAGCATCTCTCCTATGCTGACGTCTATGTTATGGAACAATGTAGTAGCATCATCGTGGGTTTCGTTTGTACTTCTTTTCATAAGCTGCTCCTTCTACCTAACGGACAGACTGTAGTGCTGCTACCAAGATAGGTTTCGTACGTGGTAGGTAATCAAGTCAGCCTTATTAGTTCTATCTCTATCACTCTAGGTCAACAAGTTTGACTCTATATTGTAAAGAAAAGACACTGTACAATTTTTGGTTTCATTAGAAATTGCTGGAGTTAATCTACTGAAAAATCTGTTTCATTTGAAAAAATTCGGCGGGGATATCGAGGGGTGTGAGGCCCTAACTATGGGGTACCCATGTAGTTCCTCGTTTTGGTAATATGTATACTGTGATTAAATACTCCCTCAGCTGCCCAAGCAAGCTTATACCAACTTTGTGCAGTGAAAACCCTATACCTGATAGTTCCAATTAAAATTTTATCATCGAGGCATTGAAGCTTACGAAATCGAATGGTCTCACAAATAAACCAACATTTACGAGCAATCATCACCAACTGAATGTAAGCGGAACCAAAAAAAATGGTCCCTAGCAGGATCGAACTGCTGATCTCGGCGTTATTAGCACCGCGCCTTAACCAACTGGGCCAAGGGACCTAACTATATTGATACTTTAGCACAGTTTACATTAGACTGAATTAACTATTTTTTTCGCGAGCACGTGAAACAAGAATTAGAATTATGGCCGTTTGTAAAATGGATTTACCTTTTGTTAGAAATCTGGTGTCGGTTCGAATGAGAGAAGGTTCCCTTGCGCTTGATAGATCCAGTATTATTGACTGCCGAATTCTGTGAGGCGTTGATTACTGTTGCTTGGTTCCGAGTTTAATAGCCTTGTATTCTATACAAGTATTTATACTGTTAGAAATATTCGATCGACTTAAGGAAAGAATAGAAGAAGTAAAATTGGTATCTGCCTGGCTAGCCCAGTTGATAAAGTATTTGACTCTTAATCTGTTAGAAATATCTTCTCAATTGAACCAAGACCACATTCTAAATTATTGAATTTTTCCAGAAAATGTGCATTGAAAAACAAAATACTTAAACAATTGCTGATACTAGTGGGTTTAGTATATCTCATTGAAACCAAAATACAGTTGGAATAGATTAGTTGAGAAAGAATGAGGTATATAAGGCTGAAACTGCTCTTCAATTCTTAAAAAGGTAGACAAAATCTTAAGATACAAGAGCCATTGATAGACTTAAATAAGGTTTACAATTCAATAAAAACTATCTTAACACAGAACGAAGAAGTTTGTGACCCAATGGCATTGATTCTAGACATACTTTAGGGTTTGCAATTTATGAGCTCTTCAATCACAAGACACTGCATCAACAAGGCTTTGTCGAATTAAGGTGATACAGAGTTACCACAAAGCCTTGGAACATCTTTTGTATATACGAGCTAACCAAGATTGACAAGAGAGCCAACGAAAGTCAACGCTTTTGTAAGTAAGTACTGATTTCAGACATGACTACTTCCTATAATTTGAGTCTTTTCAATTGAACTTCAGAACACTCTTTTTCGTTTCATCCACGAAAGACCATTTTTAAGAATATGGACTCGGTTTGAACGAGAAGATTCTTTTGCCTTAACTAGATCCGGTTTTATGGAGAACAGGATCTGGTGAGGTGTGGATGATACTGTTTGTTCTGAGTGTAAGAGAATTGATACAAATGTTTTTATACTAATGGAAATATATGATCGACTTAGGGAAAGGAAAGGAGATGTAAAATAATGGGATCTTACTCCACTATTTATATATAAATTCTAGAATGATTTCCTAAGTTTGGCTTTAGCTCCATGGCTAGCATTCAACTCTCATTCTCAGTAAAGGGGTAACCTCACAGGTTGTCTAGTCAACACTAGACAACTCCCCGTTCAATACTTTAGTTGCTGTTGGGTTCAAGCTTAAGGTTTACCTGCCCTTGGTTTCAACATGTTGAGTAGACAACACCTAGTACAAGACTTACGTGCCCTCGGATTCTAACACATACACATGATGATTACATTGTATTATTTTGCAGCCATCCGTAATAAAATTCTAACTCAAAAAATAGATGAGGCCAAATTATTAATGTAAATGCAAGAAAAAAAACGACAACTGCAGGATTTGAACCTGCGCGTGCAGAGCACAAAAGATTTCTAATCTTTCTCCTTAGACCACTCGGACAAATTGCCTATTTCTTGTTTATGTAAGGTATATCTTACACAATATATTGTTTATTGTAGTCTGTTAAGAATCTGGTCTCGGTTTGAATGAGAGCTAGCTAGATCCTGTATTATTTACTACCGAATTCCGTGAGGTGTTATTTACTGTTGTGTGGTTCTATTAAGAATATGGACTCGACTTTGAATGAGAATAAGTTCTTTTGCGCTAGCTAGATCCGGTTTAATTGAGAACGGGATCTGGTGAGGTGTGGATGATACTG
>JAJMSH010000087.1:0-46020 GCA_030558315.1 Kodamaea suecica | reverse complement strand
GGGGGGGGGGGGGGGGGGGGGGGGGGGGGGGGGGGGGGGGGGGGGGGGGGGGGGGTGGGGGTTGGAGGGTGGGGTGGGGTGTGGGGGGGGGGGGGGGTTCTCTATTTAAGAGTATTGTGAAAACTGTGGTTCAATAGATTAGTAATAGGCATTCGTAGCGAGAAAACTAGCTACGCTTGATCCATTGGAACACTGTGTAACCATATTCACAATTAATACCATGGTGGCGTATTTGGCAGATGTAACATTAAGCAATTGGTAGGGAGGGCTATACCAAATTCATTTTCTTTCAATTGTGCAGCAAAGTTTTCTGCAAATATTAGTCGGTTTGTTCGATAGCACTTCAACGAATAAAGATCAGAGGGGCTGGTAATACTTTCAGCTAAAAGACTTTTATCGAATGAGGTATTAAGTTTACTCTGCTTACTATCTTTCACATTTATACCATTTCATGGAAGGGTGGTATAACTTGAACGGTGGTCTGTATTGCTGTAGTGTGCTAGTCAGCATATGATACAATATCCACAACCACTGAGCTTACCACATAAACACATATGAAGGCCCCCGATAAATCTAGAGATCAAACAGCTTGTTAAGTCACAAATGTGTATTCAAGAATTATACACATTACCTTCGTACCGTGATAATCTGAAATGATACCTGAACTTTCTGATACTTAAACTTTCTTTCAAGTGTATGCTGCTAGTATACCTCCATTCTGTCTAGTCTTCTTCTTCTCACATACAAAAGATATAGCAAAAGCAATCAAAGATAATGCTCTTTTACTAAATTTGGTTAGTTGAAGGACATATGACTTTGTAGACCCTCAAATTTCAATTATTGCTTTATTGCACTCAGATGTACATTCCCTATACTTGTCTGAGTATTTGCAACCAAATGAGTGAGTATGCTGCGAAATATTTTTTAGGACATTAGTGCTGCAGATAAGGTTTTATATGCACGTTTTTTGCAACCACAAACGGATTCCGTTTACAGTCGTTCTGATGGACAGGGTCCACTTCTTACTTTTATGAAAATCTTGAGTTACTTGTTCTCAAATGCATTCATTTAAAAGATATCCTTATACTGCACTTCAGTTTCATTCACATTTAAGCTAGTATATTGCTAACACCTCACTCAAGTCATGTTTTCGACAAGCCTTTCTAGTGCCAAATGTGGAAAGGTAAACCTGGATTCTCAAAGTCGATTGGGGTCACCGTCTTTGTCTTCATTATTCTCACCAAAGGTTAGAAGTCTGAAGTGCAATGGGACTATGAATTCTACTATTGCCCCCTTTAGGAACTTTTCATCTGGTTTGAACATGAGATTACCTCGTTTGTTTATGAACAAGATTGCAAGAAGTCCAAGCTTGCGTAGAGATGATAACCAATTGTCGCCGTTGCCACCCAACGAACCTAGTATCAGGAATAAAGTGGGTACAGAACACTCTTTGGGATTTACTCACTCTAGTAGCACCCAATTGAACTTGTTGAAATCTACAAAAGATAAAACATTGAAAGAAAGCAATTTTGAACCCAAAGTTGAAATCCCCTTTATTGTAACTAGATGGGCCAACGGAGATGAAACTGACTTTGAAGATAATATAGAATTGTATGAGAAGTTCAAAAGCAGAGCACAATATTGTTCCTCTGGGGATGTTCCAACTCAGTTCAGTGCGTCAAGTTTGTCACCTTGCGAGGACATCCACTTTCAGTTTGAATTCAACTTCGATCACGATAGCTTGGAATTCAAAGTGGATCTAAAGGAGAGCGTAGACAATGGAATACGAAATGATAGCTCTGTTTCCATTCAACCACAATCAGAAAACTTGTCAGAAAACCATGAAACAGAAGAATCGCGTGTGGAAATGCTATTCAGTCCATTTGAATCAGATGAAGAAAACGATAATGAAGAGCTCGAATGCACTCAAGCAGCTTCAGAAGCTGATACTGGCATTTTATGCCAAAATAAAAGGAGCAGTTCCGTTTTATCCAAGTTCAAGTGGTTTTTATCTCTGTTGAACCATGGTGATACGAATGTTCCAACTTCACCAGGGACCATTACGTGCTCCAAGTACTCCAAAAAGAGCGCTTCCGGGATTGAAGTTGGACAACTTGAGCCTCGAGCATCAAAATCACCTAAGAAACCTGAATTTCTGCTGGAAGAAGGGCAAAACTTGGAAATATGTGGTACTGTAAGTAATAGCCTCCAAGATTGGCAATTTTCGCAAACAGTAGATGACTTCTTGTATGCTAAGCAAGTATCAATAAGGGTTCCTATTAAAGAACACCAATACCCCAGTACTAAGGACAAATTGAGTAAGGGCATTGATATATCTTTGTTCCAGGAAGTAGACCCGCAGTCTCAAGTGACACAGTCATTTGTCTGTGAATCTGGCAACATAGGAATTATCAAGTTCAATGATTTCGCTGACATGTTGGTCTATGAAGGGCAAATTACTTCACCTGCTTCGCACAAGATCCAAGAGCAACTGACGCCACCAAGAAGAAGGTTGTCATTCAAGCGGGGATCAGGTATCTTTCATAGGTCAGCTAGACAGGCCAAAGATAAAGAGAATAATGTCAGAGTTAAAGAGAAAATCACTTCAATATTGAAAAGCAAGGTCAACTCGAATTACGAAATCGAGAATGAGAGAACTTTAAAAGTGGACGTGGTTGACATCGATAAGTTTCTAGTTGACTTTGAAGAGGCAGAGAATGAGAAGTATTTGCAGGAAGCCAATTTGACCTTGTTGAGGGTCCAGCAATTAAAGCATTATTATAATGAGTTGTGATAGGAGTTTGTAGAAATGAGATTCTTATGTGAATTAACATGCATTGTTCCTAGAAGAACTAAGTAAACTTCAAAATGGACTTCTTTATGGGTGGAAATGAATGAAACCCAGTGAAATCTGTAGTCAATTATTAAATGATTATTGTTTTAAGCTCGCGAAGAGGCCAATCGGGTGGTGCAAATAGCACTTAGACTCCCATGTCACAGGACAAAGTATAGGATCATTGAAAGGGGATTTTTACCACAACATTCGTAAGCTACTATTTCTTCTTCTTTCTCGTGTTCTCATTTTCTCCTTAAACTTCCGGGGACTTTGGTATTCACTGGACTTGTTAAGTTTATACTGTAGCAACTGTTCAGCCCTTGATATGCCATGCAAGCTGGCATCTTGAAAATTATGTTCATTGGATGATATCATCACCATTTCGCCCAGGTGTATAAATGCAAGGTTATCTTTCCTATTGAAATGAGTATTAGATTGCAAAATACGATTATCTTCATCATCCTTGTGTGAATCATTACATGACCAGTTGAAATCATTGGGATGACTATCGAATTCATTAGTATACGACCCACTTGAAAAAACATTCCTCGATTTCCCTTTGTTCGTTATCTTTGTTTCTGTCGATTTTGAAGGTGGTTGACGTTTCAAGCCTCTTCTTCTCTCTTTCTTTACAGAATAATCTTCATCTTCTATATTCCTCCTGTACTTTTCAAGCCAACTATCGACGTCTCCAATCAAAGTGTCCGATAAGGACCTATTTTTTTTCCTTGAAACACCGTTCGCATTCTTATTAGTAGCACCGCCACCCCCCATTATCGAAGATATCATATATGTTGTCCTTGTCTTGTTATCCTCTGAGTTGAAACCCCCTGAACAGCTTTATTTGCAACTAAAATCGTGCAAATGTCGAGTCGCAATTGCAGAGAGCATACCATAAGCGACACAAAATCTGACATGCATTCATTAGCACAGACACGACTAGTGAGGGTAAACAGATTATTGAGAAGGATAGGGTGTGTGAGTGGTTATGGGCATGAGAGGGTGAGGTGGTCAAAGGTTGGAGAGGGTTCAGTGTTTAAGCGTTGCATTTAGCAAGGCAGTGGGGCAAAGTTTACGAGACAGCCTACGGTAGTCCATTATTTTGATAAGTAAATAATCTTGTAGGAATAATGGAGTGATGTTTGCTGCGTGAGGGCTGCTTGTATTACATAAAGCAGTTCAGCATTAAAGCTGTTCATTGATCACTGGTATACCATATTATGTCTTTATTATAAAATAGAAAATTAATGTTAGAAACAGAAATTAATGGCCATGAATGCAATAATCAAAAGGATAAGCAGAAGACTCTATCAGGAATGTTGAATGTAATCGAGTGATCATTTTTGTTATCTTATTTGGCTATGCCCCAGATACACGATATATGAAATAAGTTAACCAGCCAACAGGTGAATCCTGTTTCTATCCCCTAGTATCTGGTTTTCATAGAAAAGGAGCATAAGTACCAACTTCTTCGTTTCTTGAACAGTTTCGAACACTTGCATGAGCTCCTACTTCCTGAAAGGGCAACTGTTGGCAGCCACAGAACTCAATGGCTGCAAACTCAGTGATAAAATCAAAAATGAACTAGATTTATTCATAGATCCTTATCATTACTTACAGCATTTTCTATCATCCTCATCATTACAAGTCAAAGGTTCGTTCAACGTGAAGACAAGCTTTCCGAAGAAAGCACCCAAAACGCACGAGATAATAATGTAACCGTTATAGTACATGAAAAGCAACATGATGATGTACGAGACCCCCCATTCAACAGTATACAATGCTGATCTGAGAACCAGCTCGGCAGTCGTGGGGATGATAGAACCAGGTTCAGAAGTGAACAACCATGAGTGACTCAAGGCATGAACATAAGGATTTCTAGCGGTGTCATTATTGAAGACGGCAACATCGTCAGACTTTAAAGAGTTGTTATTGGAGTCCTTCGCTAAGCGGATTTTCATTCCCTCAGCATGTTTCTTTGCAATTGCCTGATCTAATTCACGGCAGAAACGATGCAACCATTGCAGTGCAACAACAAGGAAGAACACACCGATACAAGTACCAGCAAAGCCACCTCTTGATCTAACATGCCATGATCTGGCAATAAAGCATGAATCAATAGTGTACCAGTTCCATAACATGGAAATTTTGCAAGCATTAGGTTTTGAACCAGACATATCCATTTTGAAGTAGGTGTATTCTATTCTTTTTTGAATAGTTTAATGGGTTTCATCATGTTCACTAATTGCTACGATACAGCACTTTTTATAATATCAATCAGCCTCCCATCGTAAAAACCAAGAAAATCTTCATGCAAAGATTAGGAAATTATAAGTTGGTCTTGTACAGAACTCTGGACTAGTCAAACTCAAACAGCTCAATCAATTTGCTCAATTGCCAATTTCAGATTTACTTGCTCAAGATGGGCTATGCCCAACATGGCAGAACTAGTTCGATCTCGGACTAGACGTACCAGAAGCAGGTGGGGACAAGGCTTCTCATTTCCGAGATCGAAATTGAAGCAGCTACAGAATTTGAGGAGGAACTTTGGTAATCGAATCACAGGGTTTTTGTATATTGGCTAATTTGGGTGTGGTTGTAGCTGCGATCAGAATCAGATAAAAAGCTAAAAAGCTGGCTTCAAAGATCCACGAGGAAATGAGCCATGAAAGTTAGCTAAACGATATAGCCGTTTCCATTGATGAACATCTCTTGCACGTGGTTAGAATGTGTGTAGTGAGTTGATTTCGAACTAAAAGAGTTGACCAATATGTGACCCTGACCTGGGATTTCCAAGAGCAAGATGTTCGACAGTTATTTAGCTTATAAACGAGACACGCACGAGATAAATACTAAGCAGTGGTTTTAGGAGTATTGTTGGCAAAGGGAAGCCACAACGAAAGATATTAAAAGGCAAGCACCATTAGATGAAAGCACTATACTGGCTTGAAATAAGGCTTTAGAGATTGTGTATATTACTAGCAGATATGACTTACGTAATTGTCAAATCCCCGTTGAGTGATAATTACCCATAGAATGATATCATTGAGTCTTCAGTGGCAACTATATAGTATCCTGCAATTTTAGACTCCCATCAAATAGTACCATTGTACCTTCAAGACCCGTGAACAGCATCGTGAAGTATTAGTGCCGCCTATCACCACTATAGAACCATTATAGCGGTGCAAATTGACTCCAGCAGATATTCCTTCCATGAGCGATTCTTCATCGTCCACTTCACTGCAATCCGCAACTACTGTTTTTATTGAGCTTACTACGAATGAAACTGTAATGATTATGACGAACAGAATCTTGCAGCCAAAGATAATTTTCAGCTGCTCAGGAACGTTATCCACTTACTAATGCATCGAACAACTTACTCACTTCAAGACACTCAAGCACCAAACAGAAACAAACAAATAAACCTTTTAAAGACAACCATCTAATTGGTAATGATATACTAATCGAAGTCATGATTCTTTACCACTGGAACAATATAGTGGGTGATAGAAGAACTGACTCCACCGACTCCATCTTTAGATGATCTTTAGATGATTAATTCACACAAAGTTTTAGTAAAAAATGTCTAAGATTTGTGCGGGTGTGCGTATTATGCACCAATCATCAGTAACTCCAAGTAAAGAGTCAGCAAGGCAATATATCGCAGGGCTGACAATGCTATACACCCCCAGATTAATTGTTGAGGATGAGGAGTATAAATATGAGAACAGTTGCTTCCAAGGTCAGAAAAGTTTCATAAAAATCAGTATAGTTATTCAACACGTTAGAAGAACTATTTATCAAAGACCAAACATTATTTCGCAGCCAATTCCAACCAAAACAGTAATGCCCGTATCCAGATCAGTTAAGAACATTGTCAATGCAAGCATGCAATCTGAGGGAGTCGGAGCAATGGTTCGTCGTTCCATTGGAGTCAGACTGGCGAAATCATTCAATCCATTCTTAATGTTTGATCACTTTTCAAGCTCGAGTGGTGGGTTCCCTGAGCATCCTCACAGAGGACAAGAAACCATCACTTTATTACTTCATGGTAGAATTGCACATGAAGATTTTACTGGGTCCAAGGGAATCCTTTACCCTGGGGACTTGCAATTCATGACTGCCGGTAAAGGTATCGTTCATTCTGAGATGCCTGTTCCAAATGAAGACGGCTCTCCAACCGTTGGGTTACAGTTATGGGTGGATTTACCCCACGAATTGAAAAACTGCAAACCTCGTTATAGGGACTTGAGGGAATGGGAAGTTCCTACTGTAACTGAGCAAGATGGAAATGTTGTTGTTAAGGTTATTTCCGGGACAAGCTACGGGGTTGAATCCATAAAAGAGTTGGCATATACTCCTATGGATTATTATCATGTCAAATTACAGAACGATGGTGTTTTTACCCAAGAGGTTGGCCTTTCCAAGAACTACTTCCTTTATGTATTATCTGGAGGAGTTCAGATCGGCAATAAGAAGGTAGAACAATACCAAAATGCCTTTTTCGACCAAGATGGTACTGAAATAGTAGTAACCAACGATGGCAAGCTGAAGACCGAATTCATATTAGTCGGTGGTGAAGTTTTGAAACAAGAATCAGTACAATATGGTCCATTTGTCGCAAAGTCCCAAGACGGAATAGAGACAGCATTCAATCATTACCAGACAGCTACAGGGGGGTTTGAACAGAGACGTACTTGGAAATCCTTGATAAGTAACGGAGTCACTCAAGAGATGATTGACGGACCATTAGGAGGTAGTGTTCAGACGAGAGAGAAGCAGAAGCAAGAGTATTTAGCTCTGGTTAACAGGTAGTGAGTGTATAGTAATGAAGATTATAATGTTATTATTAGAAGTAGTTTTGTAGCAGCAAGAAGCTGGAGTAGTGAGATACTGGAGCAAGTGTTGCAGCCAGAGACTGCTAGTAATGTCGTGTAGCAAGTATTACATAATCCTATACTAAAAGAGTGGGTATGGTGAACGTACATGAAATTGTGCTGAGCTACCGTTGCATGTGCTGAGCTGGAGGACATTCTTCGATCTTGAAGACCTCTTTCTAGCATGATGGTATCCTTTTTGGAGACGTCAAAGTCAGCTATCGAACTAGAAACAATTGGCTTTAGAGTAAAATACGACATTTGCAGACGAGACATCTGGTAGATATCCAAGAGGTTGTGTGATACGGTAGTGAGGAACAGGAAGGGTCACCATGCCCATTAAGACTGCATTGCTTATAGAAACACGTTCATTGATGGGAGTCAGTGAGAAGTCTTTCATCAGGTGCAAGTTTCTTCAAAGTGGCTGCAAATACACTGACAGAGGAGGCACGGGTAGTGACTCAGCTACTTTGCACCAATTCCGTACTACCACACCACCCACGCAGCAACCACTCTTTAATTTTACTCCCATCCACCACCAATCACCACCAATTACAACCCATTACCACCACCAGTCTCTCTAGCTCCAAACCTGTCTCAGTTCTTCTACTTTCTTCCTTCTTCTCATTTACTCAACTTTACAAGCCACAGCTGCAAAAATTTCTTTTGAGTATATCCATAACGAAGATCCATAACGGTAGAGCTACATTGAGCAACTAGAACAGTAACACCACCTTGCTCTAACCAAGTGCAAGCAACAAAACGCAAAAGATCACATTCCCCCTCAACCTCCCTACCTACTTCATGCTGTTCTCCTAACTACCCTTCAACTTAACTCTCTACCCCTCGACTATTGCTCTGGCTTTCATCATGTCACGGGGTATTGATGCAAAAACAGCATGCAGAAGGGCAGGTATCGAACTTTCTTTTCGCCCTCTGCCCTGCTAACAAGAGATCCAATTACTAAGTGGTAATCTGGATTAATAATTTATGTAAAAGTTTTCTTACTACATCTTCTTCCTTCTTCCTATAAAAGCTAGTTTGAAGGTTCTATCGAAAACTCATTGAAAGTAATCCCAAGTTGTTTAGAAGTTAATTGATACTCCATACACTCCAAGTTTTTCAAACTTTTCACCCATATATTCACTTATCATTTTAAACAATCTAATACACGAGTTCAGCTCACACCATAGAAACCACAGTTTACAAAGTATTATCCACTTACCACAAAATGACCAAATTGGACTTGCAAAGAATCAATAAAGAACTCGAGTTGTTATCTCCCCAAAAGATCATAGAATGGGCCATTGAAAACTTTCCTCAGGGGTTGTACCAATCAACAGCCTTTGGACTTACTGGTTTAGTCACAATCGACTTGATTTCAAAGATTAAGGACACTCCTCCTATAGATTTAATCTTCGTGGATACCTTGTACCACTTCCCACAAACCTTAGACTTGGTCAATAACGTCAAGGAAAGATACTCCCCCATCAATGTCATTTCATATAAGCCAAAAAACTGCGAGACTGATGCAGATTTCGTAAGGCAGTACGGCGATGATTTGTGGGAGACTGACGATGTCAAATACGATTACTTGGTCAAGGTAGAACCAATCCAAAGAGCATTCCGTGAATTGCAGGTCAAAGCGGTCTTGACCGGTCGTAGAAGATCTCAAGGTGGTGCTCGTAATAAGCTTCAAATCATTGAATACGAAGAGGAGTCCAACACTTATAAGATAAATCCTTTGTGCAAGTTATCATTCCACGATGTCAAGAAGTACGTTGACGAAAACAACGTTCCATACAATGAGTTACTTGATTTGGGATATAAGTCTGTCGGTGACTGGCACTCAACGTCTCCTGTTGGAGATGACGAAGACGAGAGGTCTGGTCGGTGGAAAGGAAAGGCCAAGACTGAATGTGGTATCCATCAACAGGACAAATTCACGCATCTTTTGAAGCAGGAAGCCTAGGTGTTTCTGTTAGAATGGGAAGTTAATTAGACTTGCCAGGTTCTTAATGATTGGCCGTGTAACAAATCACTGGATGAGCCATGTCCTGAATAGAACTGCTTGTTATGTTGAGGAAATGCCGAGAGCTAGTATGAAGACAATGTACACTATTGCACTATTGAATAATAAAGAAGACATTGAGCAGACCATGAACGATTCGTGAACAAGATTAGTGAATTGGAAATGAACAAGCTAGTGAATAGCTAGTGAAAAGTTAATGAACTGGTAGATAAACATTCCCATGCACCGAATGAACATGTCATGAACTGCTAGTGAATACTCTTATCTGCACTCATTCTCCTACTTCATAAGCCCTCACTCCTCACCCCTCAAGCATCAAAATGCTTCCTGACATCCCCTCTTCCTGCCATCCTCTGCTCTCATAGAAAATCAATCATTATGAATATAACACTCCTTTGTAGCCTTGTACCGGAGCCCTTCTTATCGTGCTGCAAATTCCATTATCTTTGTGCGTTTTTCTGATTGTCGATCTGCTGATAAGAACTCCAACGAGAAAAAGTTTAAAAAGAGTCACTCCTCAACAAGCTGAACTCTAGAGGCATTGTCGTGCTTAAGAAGGTCAATAGATAGAAAGGCCCTGTCAGATAGAAGCAAACTCCCAGCTAGATTCAAGGAATTCGAAAAGCACCATTGATTCAGCATGTTGGCAGAACTAATCATCGAGTACCATGTTGAACTCGCTTATTCATTGGTATTCTCATCAGTGGCATACTACTTGGTATTATACCCATTGTGGTTTTCCCCATTGAAAGATATACCCGGTCCCTACATTCATAGAATATCATCCTTTCCAAGCTTGAACTTACAAAGAAAGCATCGATGGGTTCAAAAAGTGCACCAATTGCATCAGAAGTACGGCGATGTTGTTGTATTATCCCCATACTCAATCAGTTGCAACTCTTCACAATACGTTCAGGATATTTATGTTAGAAACATGCCCAAGTCGTCCTTCTATTCCAACTTTGAAAACCACGGTCAACCCAACATCTTTGCCTCACTCGAGAATAAGAAGCATTTGCAATATAAGAAGATGATCATTGGACTTTATAGCAAATCAACGGTATTTTCCAATTCAAAAGACTTGCTAATCGAAAAAGTACGGAATCTACTTACATGTATTGATTTGAACTCAATCACTGGGAAAGAGCCAGATTATATCAATGCCAAATCATCCTTGAATCCAGAAGGTAAAGGTTTCAAATCTGACAACAATTGGCTATTGAAATCAACCAACGTTGGTATTGATGTTTACTCATTATTTTCCGCTTTAGCCATGGATGTCGTTACTTCATTTGAACTTGGCTGGGGAAACGGCTCCAATTTTCTATTAAAACAAGATGAAAGACATGTGATAATGAAACATCGCATGGTCTCCGGTATGGTGTTCTGGACCACATTGATGCCTAGGCTATGGAATTGGGCTGCTTCCCCTGAGATCTCAGATGCTGCAAAAGAGATTGAACTGTGGCAATTGGAACTATATCGTGCTGCTGAATCCAACGTGATTGCACGATCAGAAGTGGATGGATTGCAGAAGAGTCCAAAAGCAAGACTCTCGGAAGGTTGTACCTTAAGTGCACTTTATGCTTGCGGTCTTACCGGTGCATCTGCTTATTCTTTATTATCTGATAATATCTTCGCTGGCCATGAGACAACGGCAATTCAATTGACGTATTTAACATACCAATTGCTGAGGCCTGCAAACCAAAACATTCAACTCAGATTGATAAATGAGTTGCAAAATGCGTTTGGTACAAACTCGGGTATTATTGACAATTTGGAAGTGGTTGATAAACTTCCTTATCTTGAAGCATTAATTCAGGAAACTCTCAGGCTCCATGCAGCTATTCCTGGGGCTGAGCCCAGAGTTGTTGATAAGCCCTTCAATGTCACTATAAACAATGGGAAATCTGTAACTATTCCTCGAGGTACCACGGTTTCCTGTCAGCCTTATTCTCTTCACAGAACATCTATATTTTCTTTCCCCGAAGAATTCATCCCAGATAGATGGCTCATCTCTGGAGACGAGATCCAAGAGGAGTATACGAAAAGGATAAGATTCCAGAATAGGTACATGATGGCTTTTGGAAAGGGGATACGTATGTGCCTCGGTATGAACCTTGCACTCATTGAGATGAAGTTAGCGATTGCAAATTTGTACTTGAAGTACAATTCCAAAATCAGTAGCGAATGGTGCATAGTGGAAAATGAGTTAAGAGAGATTGAGTTGGGTCAAACTGAGATGGGTGAAACTGACTATGAGAAAATGACCATGTTTGATGCTTATACAACCCGACCATGGAGAGATGAGTGTTGGTTAGAGTGGTATGAGAACGATAAGTCATTGCCTGAAGGGCATGATGCAAAAGCTACTTCCGCAACTTGATAATAAACTTTTGGCAACGAGAAGAATAAGCAGTTATGAAGTTTAAAGATAGAGTGGGTTGAACATACGGCGACAAGGGTTTATTGCTCCAAAACAAAGACAGTAACGGATATGGGAAGCAATTCGTGTCTGCAATTATATTTGGGTGAAAATACCCTAGCTGATGATCCCAAGCAAAAGGCTAAGGCTGGACGTTCATAAAAACAAATAAAAAGACTATGAATGGATGCTAGTATCAATAGAGCACACGGCTACGTCTATACCTTGATTTAACATAAGGTCCTGGCCCTGTAAATAAGCAGAATGTATAAACCTCTAAAAAACATTATCGAGCCTATACTCAAAAGATGGTGGTGTACAACCACATCACAGTACTCTTTCCATGTCCATCGCCAAATTAGGCTAACCCTCCAGTACCTCCTCAATACATAAGCCTCTTTACCCTTTCGTACGTTCCCATAGTCATCCGTGTCATGAGCCTCTTACTACATTTCATCAGCCATCACTCTACTGCCAGGAAACGTGCACAAATCAATAATCCATGCGCCTTCGTTTTGTACCAAAAATCATGATCTAAAGGTGATATCTGGGTGCTGGCATCAGGGGATTAATTTCACACCGAGTTTAGAATACTATAAGAACAACTGCTTTTTGCTTAGAATCCGAGTTTCAGTTGTTTAATTGAAGAAAGATTATCAACTGTCTTGTTTCGTTTGAAAAAGCATTATCTAAAGGAGAACGTTAGATTAGAGAAGAAGATCTCCCCACTATTTGAAAAGTCATAAGAACTCACAGAAGACACTACCAATAATGCTTCCATTTGCTATTGCCTATCCTCCCGAACAAGAACTGGGTTACTGGGGTGCGCCTACAGCAACAATCGATTGGTGTGAAGAAAACTACGTGGTGTCTTCCTACATTGCTGAAGCCTTAAATACGCTTACCAATTCGATATTCATCATAATTGCCCTATTCTTTATCTATACGGTGGTCACTCAGAAGTTGGAGAAACGATTCATACTCACGGGTATTGGATTTTTGCTTGTTGGTGTTGGTCTGTGGTTGTTCCATATGACTTTGCGCTATCAGCATCAATTGCTTGATGAATTACCAATGATTTACGCCACTTGTATCCCATGTTGGTCTGTTTTCAGTGAATTCCAACTGAAGAGAAAGTCATGGGCTATTGGATTGATTGTGTTATTCGCAGCAAATCTACTTACTTCTGTTTACCTATACTTCAAGGATCCTGTCATTCATGAAACTGCTTATGGGGTTTTAAATGGAATAATTGTGCTAAAATCACTTCAATTGTCTCAAAATGCAGTTAAGAAACCTCTGGACAAATCCGCTCTTCTTTGGACCGTCACAAAAGGTCTTGGTTTGTTTGGTTTGGGCTTTGTTTTATGGAATGTTGATATTCATTACTGTGATCTTGCAAGAAGTACAAGAAGATCATGGGGCATGCCATATGGTTTCATATTAGAAGGTCATGGTTGGTGGCATATTTTAACTGGAGCAGGTATTTATTACTTACTCATTGCTGAGGTATTCCTCAAGTGCTTCTTGCTGGAAACTCAAGATTTCTACAGATTAAGGACCTTCTGGGGTGCTCCTTATCTTGTGTGTATCGATAAACCTGGTTTAGAGAATTTTAGACAGGTTCAACTCTTGGCTAAAAGAGATGCTGAGTTTTTTGCCAAACAGAAGAAATACCTTTGAACTAGTATATTCCCTTTTCGTCCTCTCTACAGGTTAGATTATTTCAATTCTCATAAACAATTTATTTACAGTGATGTTTGCTAGAAAGCGTTGATTCATCCAATTTCAATTAGTCATGCATGGCTTTCCCACAGTAATTCAACATCAATAAAAGCTATTAAGTCCAGACGAACCATTAACCACCAAAGTGACCTTGGTTGAACGCCACTTTACTGAGATGAGAGGAGATTTGCAGCTAAACATATCGATTTTTGAACATGATTTCGTCAATGCAATTTGGACTTAAGCATGTGAATTGCCATATATAGTTTTATGATAAAGGTAATAAAAATCACAATTGGGCAAGTGTTGTTGAACACAGCAGGTTTAGGGGGAATTGAAGAAGGCTAATGAGAAGGCTGTCATAGTGAAGGTAGCGGGACTTTGGTTGTCGTGTCTAGGTCGGTGGTGGTAGTCACTGTGATGACAGGGTCAGGCAGGAACCCAGGCATGAAGATAGGTGGTGATGAGGAGGAACTAGAAAGAATTGAAGGACCCTACTGCTCGTCTGCTTCACAGTAAGATGCTGACAAACAATGGAGATAGTCTAGCTTTGATTATGAAGCATTATACCGTTGAAGTGCTAGTTATTGCCAAACTCCTGAACTTGCCGACACAACTCCTGCCATTCTTTAATTTGAGATCTTGCTGGATGGAAAACAAAATTTTGCTTTCAGAGCCACTCTCATACCTACTGAAGCCAGTACTTTTTATAGAAGCCAGCAATATGACTGGTGATGTTTTGTAGGCTTAACTCCACTTTGTTTGGCTTCAGTTATTGCTGACCTTTATAGTTAACCTTGCCATACAAGTTGACACATGTGTCAGTGCACCTCAAACACAATTATAGCGTAAGCTAACAGCGGTCTTATATAGAACAATAATTTATTAGGCAAGCACAAATACGGAGATGAGCTTATTGGGCAAATCGAGTCAAAACCATTTACAAATCGTCAAAAATTGATATTCCTGGTTCATAAGACCTTGTATTTGAATCTTTGATTTGCAATAATTAATCAATTAGGTAAATCAGATATAGAGTCAATATCTTTATAAAGACTGAAGTATCTCATTGACAAATTTGTCAGTCTTAAAATCTTCGTGCGCTTCTGCAAGTTCCTTTAATTTTGCAATGGCGTCCTTGCTTGTCATTTTACACTTGTTTGATTCTTCATCATAACATGCCAATTTCCATTTCTTCAAAATATCTTTCAACAAGTTTGTACCGTCTGCGACTTCCTCTAAGGATAGTTTAGACTTCTTGTTGTCAAGCTCTTCGTCTTGCTGTAATTCGGCAGCCTTTCTCTTTGCCATTTGCACTATTTTTGGAGGAAATTTGACCAACTCTGCAACATGAATACCAAAAGATTTATCAGAGATGCCTGGTTCCACCTTATACATTAATGTAATATCATTTTCATCACCACCAGCTTCAACATGTGCCACAAGGTGCAAATTCTCCACTGTATCATAAATCAGTGAAAGCTTTGTCAATTCATGGAAATGAGTTGCAAATAAAGTAAAACATTGCTTCACGTTTATTAAGTGTTCCAGAATTGACCAAGCCAAACCAAATCCATCGTATGTAGAGGTACCTCTTCCTAATTCATCTATAATAATCAACGAATTATGCGTCGAGGTAGCCAAAATTGAAGAAGTTTCCAACATTTCAATCATAAATGTTGACAAACCCTTCAACTGAGAATCACCAGCACCAACTCTAGACAAAATGGCATCAAATATTGGGACCTCAGGTGTACCATTATCTTCGCTTACTGGAACAAAGGAACCAATTTGACTCATCAATGCAATTACACCAACCTGTCTAATAAATGTTGATTTACCACCCATATTGGGACCTGTTATAATTGCAAATGACTTCTCTGAGTTTGATAACTGCACATCGTTCGCTATGAAATTGACATCGTCTTGTATTTCAAGAAGTGGATGTCTGGATTGCAGCAAGTTGATTTTTCTATTTTTGAACTCTTGGGAATCCTTATCCAGTGACATTGGGTACAACTCTGGCTTAACAAATGTAGTTGGGGCCATTAAAGCAACATTAGCAAAACTATTTAAGACATCCAAATGCGACAATACTAAGTTCAATCTAAGGAATACCAGTTGGTAAGTTAAAGTAATAGACAAAATCTCTTTGATTAATTCTCGTTGTTTCAAGTTATACTCATGGTTAACTTTGCTGTATTGTTTTGACAATTCATCAAGTTTTGGAGTGCTGAAGAAGACACCTGCTTTCACAGTTTGTAATTGGTTATATTTTTTACTGGTGTTTCTTAACACTACGGAATCGTTTCTGGTTACTCTGAAGCACCATCCATGTTGAACATGTTGTTCCAATTTCAATTTCTTTTCAATCTCAATGTTTAAGTCATCGCTGACGTCTTCGTGCAAGTCCTTGATTTCCTTTTTAGTTGACTGAAGTCTTTCATTGATTTCGACTAATGATTCGTCAAATTCTGGTTTAATATTGAAGTCGTTGTTTAAGTCCCCACTGGAGCTTTCCAAGGGACTCAAATCAATTGTTGTCTCGATCAATTGTTGAAAGTTCAAAAGAGAGGAATGGTATAGCTTCACTGGAGCTAGCCAATAAGTTTCCACATACTTTGCGGTATTATTATCTTGATTTTCTTCCACAACGGAAGAAAGCAATTCTATCAAATGTGGTAGAATCAAAACAAGTTGGTATAATCTAATCACATCTTCTAATTTCTTATTTTCATTTCCTAGTGTCTTCTTTATATTCATTGAGATCTTCTTTGTAAGCCTCTTAAGATCAGGGATCTTGCTCAACCAGTCCTTGGTCAAGTAAACTCTTAAGTTCGTATCATCCATTAACAAGTTAACCAAGTCCTGTCTTTCTTGAATTAAGCTTAAACTAGTCAATGGTTGTTTCAACCATTGAGAGAGTAAACGAGACCCAGCAGTTGTCTTACATCTATTGAGCAATCCAAAGATGGATGTGATATTGCTGGAGGAAGAAGTTGCTATTGGTGTAGAACCAATTGTGGTAGGAAATACATTCAAAGCTTTCATTGTTGAAGAATCCAACTTCATAAAAGAAGATAAATTGTATTGATCAATCGTAAAAGAGTTCGAATTCTCCCTTAACAACTGTAAGTAATTAATCAACGCATTCGTGCATCCCAAAGACAAATTAAAGTCTATCGAGTTGATATTCTTCGAAGAAAGAACCAATTCAACATTCAATTCCAGTTGGTCTTCTTTCAAAATCAAGATTTTTCCTAGATCTTGTTCAATATCAGCATTGGAATAGAATGAGGATTTGATCGAGCTTATAACGATATTATTGACCTTGCTTAAAACTTGGAATAACTTTGAATATTCATCGTCTTCTTGGGAATAATTTGAAGGCACCACTACTTCTTTAACCCCCAATTGTAAGAGCAAACTTTCGAGATTCAGGAACAAATCATTGTCCTCGAATTCAGATAGTTGAATAGTTGAATTGGACAAGTCAATGAGAGACAAGCCAATTTTCTTTGGACTTGAATTGGTCATCTTCAAAGCAGCAATAATTGGGTTCGAGCAGTCTTGAAACATCCCCTCCAAGTTAACTCCATACAAGTTAGATAAATGCTCTAAGTTACCAGCAGTAGCACTAGTTATCAACTCAAATGTTTTGTTATTATAGATTTCAATCTTCATATGTTTGTCAATGATGATGAACTTCAACACGTTATTGAGGAAGACTTGAGGCGAAATAGTAACATATCTATTCTTATTACCTTGATTTGATTTTAATACCGATTGAGTTTTGTAGATGTTATCAGCAATCAAATCAGCGTCTGAATCAAGAACCGTAAAGTAGTCTTGGTTATTATGGTCAACCACTCTCACAATTGATGGATCCTTCGGGGGTAACCCCGAGTATTTTCGGTAGAACGATCTCTCATCTACCGTATCGCTGAACTTGAGGTCGGGACGTGTGCTAGACATACAGGCAATGGAACCTTGTTGATGAAACAGAAAGGAAGCTTGTACTGAGGAAGGGACAAGAAGTTGTTTATGAAAATCGATCCTCAATTTTCCACACGCGTCACTACGCGAAAACCATTGGGGCACAAGACGGCCGCAAAACGAGATACTTGCACGATGATACGGGAAAGAGATAGGGTGAGAGTTTGGGGGGATGGATACAAAGCGAGGGGATTTGAGGATAGAGGTGTTAATAACTGTTGTGTTTTTTGGACCTCTGGCTGAAGTGGAGGCATTATGATTGCTGTATGGGCATGAGGTATTGTCATTAAGACTGATTGAATGCAGAAAGAGTTCCTCTTATTTGATCGTCAGGCACCTACACATACTAATTTAGAAACGACTATAACTCTGCTCTTTCCTTTTGGATCGAGAATGACATTTCGAGAGCCTGGCCGAGTCACTACAAATATAACTGTGGTTCTTCTTCCCAATATAACTTCTCCCCACCTCCTTTTCTCGAAGAGAGCCCACAGTAAATGAAGCACGTTCGTTCTCTAGAACTACTTTCCAAATACATCCTTGAAATCACTCTTAATACCTGCTGAGCCCAAACAACTACATTGTACGTACTCACGACCTCTGAAAGCATTCCATGCATCATACGGTTCATATCGTTAACAACCCCCATTTATTCACTCTCATCATTGTCCAAAATCACCTCCACATATAGCGCACGGCGCTACCAAATTGTACGATGCTGTCACAAACTTTATTTCTTGGCAATGCAGCCATCACTTGGCCGTCAACAATGTTGACACC
The DNA here is from genome assembly GCA_030558315.1 of Kodamaea suecica. Taxonomy (NCBI): domain Eukaryota; kingdom Fungi; phylum Ascomycota; class Pichiomycetes; order Serinales; family Debaryomycetaceae; genus Kodamaea; species Kodamaea suecica. The sequence goes on along the minus strand of JAJMSH010000087.1, from coordinate 27,349 downwards.
AGACACACACTACAAGTTACAGCACAAATTGGTCACATTAGGTCATATTCCGTATATAAAAGTAAACTAGACTAATATCTGTACTGGTCAGATTGGTAGTCAAATGGAGGTTGAGAGTTTGGGTGCCATTGTTCTTGTTGACCGTAGTGCTGGTCGTAGTTTTGATAAGCTTGGTCTTGAGCTTGTCTCCTGGCTTCACCTCTGTCCAAGTAATCTAAGCCCTTAGTCTCGAACAATTTGTCAACTTCACCACCAGCAATTCCAGCAAGGAGTTCCTTGGCAAAGGCGTGGCTGACTTGCTTACCTTCTCTTCTTTGTTTGTCTTCAAACAACTTGGCAGCTTCAAAAGAAGCAGCACCTGCAATTAATTCATGAGAGAACTTACCTTCGTGTTGTCCACCGTAAACTTGTTTATGATCTTCGCCGAAACCGAACATTGTAATTAGATAATTTTATAATGATTGATGTAAAGAAAGAAAGAGTGAGTACCAATTGAATGAAATCGAGCAAATTCGCACGTATTTATAGCTAAGAGGGAGTGCCATGTATTTGGATCTACTTCCTTACCCCTTAATGGTCATTGAATACTGAAACGGCAGTCGTGGCCACTTGGAATTCTCATATGCACACGGAGAACAAGGCTGGTGGCTATGATTATTGTACAAAAATGAAAAATAGTGGTGGTCTAAACCCAAAAAGCCCAGACTCGTCGCTTTCGCCAATTGTCAAATACTCAAGTCGAGCTTCCGGGGCTGTTTCGAGGAACCACAACCGCATAGATTCAATGAACTGAAAACATGCTTTTTTGAGCAAATCCGCTGCCAAAATGGTTTACCAAGACCAATTGAACCAGCTCAATGCCCTCCTCTGAGAGGGGGGCATAGGAGTTGACTGAAAAATCTGAAATTTGCCGTTGATCGTGAATCAACAACGCACTGCCTTCTCCTATTTTGTGGGCCCTGACCGCAGCCAAATCGAATCAGAATGTTAGGCGTGGCTTAGGGTGACTATTTATAATTTTTCACTCCTCCACTACACTTTTCCATACCAAGCGTGATTTTCAGGTACGAAGAGTGGGGACTTGCAATCTCTGCTGAAAGGGGTGCTGAAAGGAATAAAGCAGGGAGAAATGGTGGAAGACATCTACTGTACGGGAACCAGTTCATTGGCGTCGTTTGCTACTCTTACTAAATCCCCTAAGCGCATGTTGTGGTTTCTTTGGACCAATTGCTCAAGTAATTGTCGAACGTAATACTAATTGTATGTAGTTTGTTTGGGAGTCACAGGCCCACTCAGATGGATATTTAATTTCCTTCGGAGGCAAACCAAGTGAGCGATTGTGAACAGTATGCCATTGATGGTACAATTGTCTCTTTGCATTGGACAAGACCAAGGTATCTGTGGACTATGGTGCTATTTACAAAGTGGCTGCAAAGTGGTTGACGTGCGTCGCATGCAGCCTTTGTGCATTTCCACGAGACTCCATTAGTACCAACTCAAAGTGGAATATCGTGAGTTCAACTGAAGATCCTTGTTAAGAGTCCCGGGCATCCTCTTCCTGAATTTTATGAGGTTCATTAACCAACTTAATCTTGGTTGGGACTCTTTGTTATACTTTTCAGTTCAAGTCTTTGGGTGAGCCATCTCGTGTCCAGGAAAGCCCCAGACTTATTCAGGAAGGCACCCCCAACTCTTGTTTCATCCAGACTTGTTCATCCAGACTTATTCATCCAGACTTATTCATCCATACTTGTTCATCCATACTTGTCCGTCCATACTTGTCAATACTGTTACCTGGATATCTGCTATTATTTGTATGTCAAAATCAGTAACCTTGAAATTGCAGGTTTCACACAACAGTACATTAGTGTAAACATCAATGCTTGCGCTCCCAGAAGAAGTCGCATTGTGAATGGACATCAAATACTTCCAACCGTACACGCCCTTACTACTATTCACCCACTGCTACGCTCCTGCTCGATCAACATATCATCTTCAATCTCCCTAACCTCTAATTGCATAGCAAACATCCAATCTTCAATACATTGATCTTCCAGAGTCATTATTGATTTATCAATCAAAATTTATTCGTTCAATCTCGATACTCTTCTTCAATAACCAACCATTCATTACCCATCATGTCCTTACACTCTACCAACTTAGACAACATATTACCCTTGATCGCAAGAGGTAAGGTTAGAGATATCTACCAGGTTGATGAAGCTACCTTGTTGTTCGTGGCCACAGACAGAATCTCTGCCTATGATGTTATCATGGAAAATGGGATCTCTTCGAAAGGTAAGATCTTAACTAAATTGCTGGAGTTCTGGTTTGATTTCTTATCCAAAGAGATTCCAAACCATTTGGTCTTGCCAAGTGGCAGTGACGAAGAGTTATTCGCCAGGTTACCAAAGGAATTATCTGAACCAAAGTATAAATCCCAATTGTCTGGAAGAGCTCTTTTAGTTAAGAAGATGAAGTTGATTCCTTTGGAAGTTATTGTGAGAGGTTACATTACCGGTTCTGCTTGGAAAGAGTACAAGACTTCTAAAACAGTACATGGATTGACTATTGAACAGACTGATTTGGTCGAATCCCTGGAATTCACTAAGCCAATCTTTACTCCTTCTACCAAAGCCGATCAAGGTGAACATGATGAGAATATTTCTCCTGAGCAAGCTGCTGGAATTGTTGGTGAGGAATTATGCGACAAGTTAGCTGTAATTGCCATAAACTTATACACCAAGGCCAAGGAATACGCCAAAACTAAAGGCATTATAATCGCTGATACAAAGTTTGAATTCGGTTTAGATGAGAAGGATAATATTGTTTTAGTTGACGAAGTTTTGACTCCTGATTCTTCTAGATTCTGGAATGCTTCTACTTACAAAGTTGGTCAATCTCAAGAATCTTACGATAAGCAATTCTTGAGAGATTGGTTGACAAGCAATGGCTTAAACGGTAAGGAAGGTGTTTCCATGACTCAAGAAATTATTGAAAAATCTAAGGAAAAGTATATCGAAGCTTACGAAGCTTTAACTGGTGACAAATGGGTTGACTAGTTTGTTTCACATTGGCTATAGAATCAACAATACAATTAAAATATACGATAAACATAATAAATTTTGTATACATGTTCACGTATGCTACTTCTGAATTGATCGAAGTAAATCCCAAAGTACAATAAATTTTGTCCAAATTCTATTTAATTAATAAAATATACATACTTCCAGTCTTTAATGACGATTATTGCGGAGATACACCTCTTCGTATTCTGGAACATGTCTTTTTTCTAAGCTCAACCTTTCCAATTCATCCGTTATCCTTTTCTTCTGGCCCCCTCCCAAGAGACGAGTCTTATATTGGTGAATGTGATGATCGTAGTCATCGCCTGATACAAATGATGATGGAGCGGTCGGCATAGAGTTAGACATTATCGGAGAGTTTCCGCTGCTGCTTCCGCCACTATTGACATTTCGAACTTTCAATGGACTTCTGCGCATTTGCTGTTCCTCCATTAACTCTTTAGGGCCTCTTGGCTTGTTTATTTCATTATTCATGAAGCCAGCACTACTTTGTTGCACGAAATTTCTAGTTTGTGTGATAGGTACTTGTTGATTCATCGCCAGCGAAGTAGGATCTGATTTCTTTCTGCCTAACTCGTGCTGTTGTTGCTTATTCAAAATCTCCTTCAATTTCTGCTGAACTTCCTGTTCAACAACCTTCTTGAATTCGTTCTTGTATCTTAATCTAAGTTCGTTTAGCTCCATGTCCATTTGCCTTTTGCTCTGTTCAAAGTCATCTCTAACCTCATCTTCAAATTTTTGTCTTTGAATCGAATACTTCATTTGGAACTTTTCATAGTCATTATCTAGTTCATCTCGTTGAATCAAAATCTTTCTTTCAAGATTGCCTAAATATGACTCTTTCTTCTTTAGCTCTTCGTTCTTATTGAACAACTGTTTTTGGAATTCAAGCAAATTCGAGTTTGATTCCTGTAATTCCATCTCCTTTCTTAGGAATCTAATTGACAATGACTCCAACAACTCGTAACATGAAGGTCTCAATTCTGTATCCACTGTTATGCATTCTTTAATTATCAGTTTCAATTGATTTGAGTAGTTTTCTGAAATCATATCCATTGGGATGATTCCTCTTTTAATCTTCGTTTGTAGTTGAAGGTGAGTTTTAGCTTGGAAAGGTGGTTGCAATGTGCACAATTCGAATAGCACACAGCCTAAAGACCAAATATCACAAACAGGAGAGTATGGGTTATCCAATAATACTTCTGGCGACATATAGTATGGTGTACCAACGTACGTCTTCGCGAAATCATTCTGGGATGTTAACATCTTAGCAAGACCGAAATCGCCTAGCTTGATGGTCTTTCCTGAATTCAAAATGAAGATGTTGTCTGGTTTTATATCTCTATGAATTACTACCGTTTCCATGTTAATTGAAGGCTCCTTGTCATTATTGTTACTTTGGAATAAATTGACTTTCTTCGCATCAATGCCATAATGGCACCTGTGCAATGCTAGCAATGTCTGCACTAGCACTTGCCATATAAATTCTTCTGGAACTTGTTCTTTATTCTTTTTGAAATTAGTGATTACTTGGGCCAAGTCCCCCCCGTCACAATATTCCATGTATATATGTATGCATTTACTCTCCACGATGTGATCATGTTTGTAGTATTTAACGATGTTGGGGTGGTCCAATTCTCTCAATATTCGTAATTCAGATATCAATTGATTCCGCTCTTGTGTGTTCATTGAATTGTATTCAATTTCCTTTCGAACATAAACATCGTCATTGGCTTTCTCCCTTACCTTACGTACGGTACCAAAAGATCCTTTCCCGATGACTTCTAGTGCTTCGTATTCATCACTGATATTAGAGGTTGCCATTACTAATGTGATTCAATGAGTAATGGACGTATGTGCGACAGTGGAAGTGTTATATGTGCAGTAAAACTGTAGATGAAGGTTGCTATTGGTTTATAGCTGAGTTCCTTAATGGGTGTTATGTGTATGCGTATGTATTTTGATGAGTGAATTGTTCTTCTTCACAGGCCTTTTTGCTGCTTCTGGGGAATGATCCTATTGCTTGGGTATCTTTGCACCAATTGAAAAATGCAGCTAGTATAGCAATGATGTTAATAACCCTGTGCTTGATGAATGCGAATACCCCTGTCTAAATGGATCTGGATCAATGAATATGACTAGCAGGCTTGATATATATGCAATAGTTTTGTTATCAGGATCAATATCTAATCATAGTCTCAATACTAAAAAACTATATCTGACTCTTGTTAATGCTTGCTTCCAATGAACCCTGGCCAAAGTATAAGTTAAGTGGAAACGTATAACTTCTTGAAATGAGTTTTCGATAGTGAATTTTCAGTTTGGTTTCAGATTTCCTTTGTTTTTGATTTCTCCCGATCTGGAATCTGACTGAAATTCGAGAACGAAATTGAATGTATGGGGTTGAGAGGGAGACAGTATGGATGGGGGCCATTTGATTCTGTAAAGGTACAGCATAATAGTGTACTGTTACTGTAATGCTGCATACTAGGTAGAATCTTACGTGGGACTGCTGAGGGTTCAGTTTGAATGGTATGGTATAGCCGTATGGGATTTACTAGTCTCTTAAAGTAGTGAGAATACAAGTTGGTAGTTCTTGGTGACAGTTATCTAAGGCCTTCTGTTGGATCTGTCTTCTTTTGTTGATAGGTGTGAGTTTCTCTCAGACAACACTACTTTCCGTTGACCCCCCCCCCCCTTCCTTTTCCGTTTACCTCCATAATCTACATCAACAGATAAAGTCATCGCCAAATAAGTTTAACTACCCTAAGCTACGCCCAAACTTGCAAATGCTCATAAAAATCTACCCTCTTTCCATAATCAACAACCTTGGATACTTCCCTGCGCATCTCATCAACCATCAGCGGTAACCCGCAAGCGACAAAGGCAATTGAATACCCTGGACACACTTGAATTTCATTGTGTACGAAGATGTTAATCCCAGGTCTTCCATGATAAAACGTAATGTGCCTCAAGTTATAATGCACCCTTTCCATGAGTATCTCATGTTCAACACCATTAGTCTTATCCTTTTCATATTCAGTGAACGAAGACATAAAAGAATTGTCTGATGCAAATACCGATTCATGCTCCTCCAATGCAGCTACCACTCCATAAATATTTGATTGTGGTCTGGTGACATAAATGTCCATCTCCACTCTGGAATCTTTCAAAAGCATCAACTCATCATAGAACCAGTTCAAAAAAGTGTAATCTCGAATCACCCAAACCAACTTTATCTTATGCTTGGGGTTTCTCATTGCACTAAGTTGATACGCTTCGGAAAACATACTTGGAATCCCATTTCCACCAGCAAAGAATACTGCAGAATCATAGTGCTTGATGTTGCATGATTCTAAACCACCACTGTATGGACCTTCAATACAAACTCTTAATTGTTTCGTCAAATTGAAGGATGATGTCAATTGTTTTTGAATGCTTTTCGTTACTCCTCCTTTCACCTTGATGTAAAAGATTATCTGTCTTGGTAATTGGACATATGAAAATGGATGTGACTGGAAGAACTTCAGCTTTGTGATAAAGTAGACGTATCCAAAACCACCTTTGGTGGGTTTCCACCTGGTTGGAGTGGGAACTTTCAACTTTATGGTATCACCATTGATCAATTGTAATTGTGCTATAGGGAACCCAAACAAGAACATCCTACAGAGTCGAACAATCCGATCAAAGACCCAAATAGCTGCAGCAAAGTACATGAAGGATAGATATCCTAGCTGAGATACATGTGTACAAGCCCCCACTAAGAATAAAAACGAAAGTAGAATATGAACAACCAAGAAAATGTCATACCACTTCCTTCTAATTGCTAGTAAGCTTTGAACTAGTATGAAGCAAGCACTAGTCGTTCCTAGTATGCCAAAAAGATAGTACTTCCCACGCATGCTGAATAAGGTGGGAGGGGCATACAAGAGTGTGTAAAAGAATGTATGAGCGATTATCATAACAACAACAATTCTTGCTATCCACTTGTGGAAAGTGATAAAGGTTGCAAAATTGATGCCTGTTATCCACTGTAAGAAATTGTTTCTTCCAGCAAATAATATAATCATAGGTGACATCAACGTTGCAATGATCCCAGTTCGCACTGCTAAGTATTTGGTAACAGCTCTACTTTTCGAGTGAAAGATAGGATCGTTTTCCACAAAATCGATGTTCATGCAAATGAACCCAATACAAGTCATGAGAAACCCTATTAACACTAATGATTCTAGACGTGATGGCAATAATATCTTGAAGAAACCTTTTAGAGGTCCCTTTTTAAGGCCTGCTTCGGATTGTTTATGTCCACCTATAGCAGCTGGCAAGATAATGTGCTTCTTCATCAATATCAATAGATTTGAGCTCCTTGACCTTACAAAGACGTCAGGGAATAAGAATTTGCACCAGCTATTGGCAGCATAAAGTAATGCCACCAATCCCCAATAGCCAAGCAATAACAAGCTATAATACAAAGAGTTGTTATAGTTTTTCATCAAGTTTTCAGAAGCTCTTTGATAAAGTGCGGTTGTCGCATTATCTAACTTAATAGGCCTGATGATTATACCTGAGGAATTGTATTGACTAGCTTCACCGTAGTCCACGGCATAGTCTTCATAATACTGCAAGGCATCATTATACTGGTCCATAGTAACTTCAATCTTATAATCCGCACACAGTTTTATAAACAGATCCATGGCATCCTGAGTATCTCTCTCAAAGATAGTGAGACAGCTTGCCATCATACCTAAGGCATTCTTGTTATGGCAAACACATAAAGAGTTACCGGTACAGAACGATGCTGTTGCAGTGACTTGAGCCTTACATGCATACACATTTGTTGCAGCCCAAGACTTCATTTCGTATGGTTTTCCCCAGAATCCCTGGGCATTGGCACAGGCCAAGAGGAATACTGCTATTTGAAACAAGAGTGCTGTTCTCATTTCGCAGCTATTGAAAATACCTTAGCAATATAATTTGCAACCATTAAACGGTAGATGAGCAGTTGATTATATAGTGCTACTTCAAAACGTAAGTGTTCTCGAAAGATTTCATCGTCGCAAGACCTATGCATGTAAATCTTCCAGCCCCCTATTAATCACTTTGATGTATTTCGTCGTCATAATGATCCAATTATTTTTGGAACGGCGATGCAAAATAACTTAACCAGTGCAAAAGAGAGGGGATGCAAAGCAACAGCTTCTACTTAGAGATTAGACCATTAATCAGGCGTCAATTCATTTCGAATACTTGGCTGTGTTAAATTAGCAATCGTAGATACGTTCTTTGCATGTCCATAAAAAGTACAGCCTTGCGCTCGTTTCTTTGTCAGTATACTTGAACAATCGGTGAATTTTCTTGGCCGTGGTATTTTTAGGCTCTCTTGAGCAGTTCTAGTTAGGGAAGCTTCAGGGTCACTCCAAATCAGAGGTAAGAAGTTTAAAGTTGATTGACATAGTAAAACGTTGAGATCTTTAAATGTTTGTTGCACAACAGAAGAATAGCCGTATGTACTCGAAGACCTCTTCATTGGAAATATGTCCCAAAATAGATCGCTGTGTCAGGTCTTCTTCAAGGTCTAACTGTGTATTAGAGGTATAATCCACAATCAACGGCTCGAGAAGGTCGACCCATTTCAATGCAGGTTATTATGTTTTCCGTAGTGCTCCATTAGCTTCGACTTGCCTCAAGCCATTTTCTGTAATGTAACAGTCTTGTCGTAACTTCAGATGCTACCAACTCTGCATATTCTCAAGATCTCAGATGTTATCTGATACTATCAAAATATTCGTTTTGCTAGTAACCAGAAGGAACACCTTCGCTTCTCGATAGCATCTACGCTCAAACCCATTTATCATAAAATATCAGTTATGAATCAAAAGACGATCTTATCTATACTGCAATCCTTGGACCAAGTTCTTCTCGCACACTTGGCTCGTGTACCTTTAAACTTTGCAGCTAACTAACAAACTACGGAATCGAAATATCCCTCGAAACTCAAGCCCATACCCTAAGCTTATTTTGGCCCTGCAATGCTACTCCATCTATATTGTTTATCATTCATGGCTGGCTCCATTGGTTACAGCAGGCAACTTGTATGTATTCACGTGACTTGAGAACAGCTCCGTTCCTGCTGGATCAATTTCAATAGCAGCACCCCTCAATTTGAAGGCATGTCTCGTCAGCAACTGATTCGTGGCAGGTTAGACCTCGATGGACAGAGATAATACCGGTGGACACGAAACTCCGAACCTTTTTGAGTACGAGGAGTTGATATTAGGTGAATTGCAAATGATTTTAAGGACTGTAAACCAAATCAATGACAACCTCGTAAAGTCCATTCACCTATTCGTGAGTGAACAGGCATCAACTAACAACGCAACACAGGGCAAGCTGACTTCTGGAAGGGACCCCGTTCAAGCTCTCAAGCACAAAGAAATGATTGTCGCCGCATCAGAAAACATCAAGTCAATCCTTTCTATGATGGACAGCCTTGGATCTTGAATCTAGAAGCTTGTATGGAGAATGTGAAAAATCAACGCGTATTCAAAAACAAAGCCAGGCCACCACGTATAAAAAATTGATCTTCACATTGAAGTCCATCTACAGAACCCCCAAGTACGATCAACCATGGACGAACAATCCTCAAGATTAGTGGAAAGGTACCAGGAGTCCAAGCTCCAGAAGGCAAACAACGATAAAAACGATTACGACGATGATGACTTGCAATCGGAAAGTGACGATGATTTACTTGAGCTATTGGAAGAAGATGGTGATAATGATGAAAATGGTCTCTTGGCTAGATACAGAGAACAGCGAATGCAGCAATTGAGAAAAGAATTCCAAAAGATAGATAATGCAGTTGATGATTCGAATGCTATTGAATTAGGAAAGCTAAGTACTGTATCAAATGAGAAAGAGGCCATGGATATAGTCACTGCCAATGAGTTAGTAATAGTCCATTTTTTTCAGCCTGGTTTCGTTAGATGTCAAATCATGGACGATAAATTGAAGGTGATAGCTGAGAAACACTTGACAGTGAAAGTGTTGCGTATAAAGGCTGAAGATGCCCCATTTTTGGTTGCTAAATTGAAAATCAAAGTGTTACCTTTGGTAGTTATCTATAAGAATAGTAAGGAATTGACTCGAATAGTTGGCTTTGAGAAATTGGGAACCAATGCAAATGATTTCTCTATTGAGTCATTGGAGCAATTCCTTTTGATCAACAATATTATTAACAAGCGTACCATTAACTTTGGATCTATTAGGACTAAGAGTAAAGCTGTTGAAGACGATGATGATTCAGATTAGGTGAATGCATGAAGAGTGGGTGTCTTAGTGAGTAGACACAGTGTCAGTGGATGCATGGTCAGTGGATGCATGGTCAGTGGATACATAGTAAAAACGTCTGAGAAGCGTGAATTACTGAGTACGTTCATTGTGAACAATTGGGCACACGTATTTGGTGAAGATATGGGTCCCCGTGGCCTTGAGACACTATAAGGACCTGATATGAATCACTAGCGGTACGTGCAATGACTATTGATACCCAAGTTGTTTGATCAACAATGGTCATGTGTTGGAAGTGTAATGTTCAAAACAGCCTAAACAACTATTCTTGCATGATGATATAACAGCAACAAGTATTTCTGCATACCAACATATATCCCAAGACTAATGAAGGCTGTCATACTCATCCCTTACAAAATACAACATCTAAAATCCTCCGCCAAACCAGCTGATGCCTATCGTTCTTATACTCATGGTACAACATTGAACTCGATGAAGCGTCGTTGCGTCCAGGTATTTCATACAACCCTGAGGTCCCCGGCTCGTTATACCCATGCTTACTGCCACGAAATACGTTGTATAATTTCCTTCGATTGCTTAGCACTTGATCTCCTAGCTTATCCATCTCATATGACAACTTCAGTCGCTTACTCTTAAATTGTAATCACACCACGCTCTTGTCGACTTTTCACCTGGTCAATGCAAATCGAATATGAATGGCACTTTCTCGATGTCTATATCCCTGTAAGATATCAATGCAGTCTCTGGCTTGGAATCTGTAGTGGGTTAAATAGCTGCAAATCAGTGCCAATACTTAGTATGGGGCGGTTCCAATGGTATAATCAACCCACTATCAGTGCAACGATTATGTCATTTAATTTGGGGCTGAAGCCCTAAATTGGCACGTTCAAAAAATTCAGCTTTCGGTAAACGCACGCTCCGGTATCGCAGATGATTATTACATCCTATCTTCAGTAGTTTAATCAAGACATCGAAAAATTTTCCATTGCCTCAGACGATTCTTGAAGGTGCAAAGATTCTGGATATATATCACTTCTTTTATAAATCAAACCCATTTGGTACGAAAGAAGCATCAGTTGCCGACAAGCCAAAATGCAAATTTTCGTTAAGACCTTAACTGGTAAGACTATCACTTTAGAAGTGGAGTCTTCTGACACTATTGACAATGTCAAGTCCAAGATCCAAGACAAGGAAGGAATCCCACCTGACCAACAAAGATTGATCTTTGCTGGTAAGCAATTGGAAGACGGTAGAACCTTATCGGACTACAACATCCAAAAGGAATCCACCTTGCACTTAGTCTTAAGATTGAGAGGTGGTGGTAAGAAGAGAAAGAAGAAGGTCTACACCACTCCAAAGAAGATCAGCCACAAGCACAGAAAGCACAAGTTAGCTGTCTTGACCTACTACAAGGTTGACAACGACGGTAAGGTTGAAAGATTGAGAAGAGAATGTCCTGCCCCAACCTGTGGTGCTGGTGTCTTCATGGCCGACATGAAGAACAGACAATACTGTGGTAAGTGTCACTTGACCTTCAAGGCTTAATTTTGATTTTTGATATACTTTTATAGTTAATTAAAGATTGGTTTTATCTTCGAGAAAGAACTGTAGAATTGTATAGTGCATATATTACTACAAGAGTACTCCTCTAATACTTGGACTAAGTGTAGACTGCTAGCCTTGGTTAGTAATCACATCTTGTCGATTATGTCGTATGCATGTATTTTTGGTAAATGTCGGACTACCACAAAAGAATGAGAGAAACGATCTACATTGATTGGAAACGTAGAAAGGCAAAAGACAACCATAGGTTGACAGGAATATACTATGAGTTTCTCGTTTTATGAGCTAGATGAAAACAAGAGAAAGCTCTTGAACTTGGATAATTTCCTCAATGGCTTATCTGTCAATGATTTCGTCGAGGAATTGAGCAAAGATCACGTACTAAAGCAAGCCGATGTAAACAAATATGGATCTTTAGATCCTAAGCCATACATTAGAACATTCGAATCTACTCTTCGTGCATTGAAGGAGTTGACTTTGGAATCAAACAAGCAACAAGATCATTGTGAAAAGGAAGTGGATGGTTACGAATTGAAGCACAGTCAAAATGTGCTTCAGTTGTCATCAAGAGTTGAAGGAACAAGTACAAGATTTGACCAGCTAGATTCGCTGATTTCAGAAGTCACTGTGAAGTTGAACCCACTTGGTAACTCTCTTAACAAAATAACCAATTCGAGAGATCGCTCAATGGAAACAATCTTCTTAATAAGGGCATACCATGGCTTTTATGTGAAGCAAAAATATGATCCATTAGAATCTTTAAGAACGAGTGAAAGACTTGAGGATAAGGTCAAGTGTGCTAGGACTGTTTCGAACTTGCTTACTTTGTCCAAGAAGATTCAAACTGATGATGTTAAAACGGAAAAGTGTCTGATTCTGATTCAAAACTATTGTGAATTGATGGAGAGGATGCTACTCAAAAGATTCGAGGATGCTTCAGACGAGAATGAGTTCGATACGATGAAAGATATTGCAGGAATACTATTCGAGTTCAATGGTGGAGCTACAGTCGTACAAGCATTTGTGAGCAAGAACGATTTATTAATGGATGCTGAGAAACCAATGGAAGATGAAGAGAACTCAATTTTGGACAATGAAGCCGTTTGGATTAAATTATCTGATCCAAATTTCGTTGGTATCATACAAGACACTCCAACAGAAGCATTGTTGAAAAGGTTGAAAGTATCCATAAAGGCCCAAGCCAGAATAGTTAAGCTGGTGTTTCATGATCCTGTGCCTGTATTAAAAATATTCATTCAAAGAGTGTATGCACAGATGATTCAGAACAAGGTAAGCACTTTGCTTCTGTATTCACTCTCAGTGAGTTCATTGGCCCATGTGAGAATCTTGCATTCTTTATATACTTCGGTGGGGGATTTTACGAAAGATGTGAAAGAATTCGTCAGCACTAATGAATTTGATAAAGAAAATGAGTTAAGCATAATCTTGGATCAATCCTACTCTGATTTGTTCATTGACTATACCTCCGACAATGCCTATTTCAATAGAGAAAAGAAAAACTTGGAAGATATCATATATGAAATTGTGCATAAGTTCAATACGTACAATGAACGTGCCATATTGAATAACTATTTGAATATTAAGATTGATAACCTTGACAACTTGGACTTCAATGAAAAATCAAATGGTAACTCGCAACTTAACAACGATAGATACAGCTTGCATTTCTCTGAAAGGAAAAGATTAAATCAATTCAAGACCTTCGTTAAGTCAAGGATGGACAAATCCATCAACAATAGAAGCTCAGTCGACATAGAGAAGCATGATGAAGAGTTTACGAGATTGAATATCTTGAAAGTTGAAACTATCTTGAAATCAGCGATCGAATCAATTGCACGTCTATTGGAGTTGGTCCCTAATAAATCCCCAGAATATTCCTTGGAAATCTTGGAAATTATCTTATTTGATTTTGGAAAGTTATACATTGGAGGTGGCCTCGAAGTAGCATATGACCAATTGAAGCAAGAAGCTGTTAAAATAAATACAAACGCCCCTTTCAATGTTTCATACTTGAAGTCATTCACTTTAGTTTCCGAAATATTATTTTTGGTTTCATCAACAATAAAAAAGATCATAGCCCCATGTGCTATCAATTCACCCAACATAAAGAACAGAATGAGCAATCTTACAAACAGCTACATTATGCGATGTGAAAACAGTTTGAACATAATCTTAACTGAAACCTTAGATATGATATTTGGTAGAACTGCTTCCTATTTATCAAGACAGAAGAAAAAAGATTTCACCACTGCAGCTGATCTTGATAATGATACAGAGACATCTGATTTGATATGCGACTTCTTAATTACGGTAAATGATGAGTTCAAGACATGCTTAAATAATGCCAATTTGAAGAATGTTCAGATCAAAGTAGGAATGACTTTCTTGAATCAACTTTTAGAACATTACAAGAAATTTACTATTAGTTCGACTGGTGGAATTGTCTTGACGAAAGAAGTGATCAGATATAAAGAAATAATAGATGAGTGGGAAATTGCCGAATTGTCTGAGAACTTCCAACTCTTGAAGGAGATAAGTAACTTGTTCACTGTTCAAATGGACTTGATTGGTTCATTGGTATCAGAAGGGCAATTGGCGAATTTGAAACCGTTCAATATCAGACAATACGTTTCCAAAAGAGAAGATTTCAATGCCGGTATCATAGAAAGATTCTTCAGCTTCAAGCAGTAGTAGGAGTCCAAGGATGGAATGTAAACTTAGATATGAATTTGTATGTAATAAACTCAAGTTTAAGTTTGCAGCATAATCTAAATGCTAGAGAAGTATAATTTGAGTAGTTTGATTGGAATTAGCAATGCGATCAAGAAGTGGAAGATAAATGCAAGCCAATTTTTGTTTCCAGTTTGAACAGGGCGTAATCTCCACCTAGGTAAATCGACGTCAGCTTGGAATATTACCATGCTGCGTTTTATCGATTTCTGGAATTGCAAAGGATACAAATATTTTAAAATCAAGAATCCAACCGACATCACGAAGGTCAACGAGTAGACCTTTAGTGGTCGGTATGGTAATGGCATGTAACACATCTCTGTTTGAAATGTTTCCGTTTCCGAATGGCTAGCTTTAGGGTCATATGGGTTATGAAGCGAGAGCAATTGCATGGCAGGTCTGTGAACTCCTCCATTCATTGCAAATGATTTCACTGTGATTTCTCTTGTTGTCTTAAAGCCTCCGTTGTGACTATAAGATTGGTTTATATCACAATAGTCGTGATCATCGCCAGCAAACGCAATTTCAGGATGAATGGTAGTTAACACAGTTTGCGAAATGTCATACTCAATCACTGTCTGGTACTGTGTGCCTCTTTGAACAGGAAACTTTTCACTTGACTCTCTAAGTGGGCCACATGTTTGCTTATCGTTGAATCTATAAAATGGCACATGCATAAGCAAAATACGTGGATACTCAGGGTGAATTTGAGTGTTAATTGAGTTCAAAAACGCCTTCGATTCTTGGTTGATTGTAGTATCAGGATGTGACAACGATATTGTGTCTAGCAGTACTATAGAATGATTACCTAACTCTATAATGCTGTTCATTTCGCCAAAGTAGGCAGTAAATCGTTTAACTTTGTCGTACTCAATAGTTTCGAATCCAATATCATGATTACCTGGGATTGAGTTAATGAACCTGCGGTTTACCTTTGGTTTGAAGATTCGATTGAACCTTTTGAACTCTTCAACCCATTCATTATCATTCCATTCTCTACCACCATCAAATAAATCACCCAAAAATATAGTAGTTTGAGGGTCGAGTATACTTTTTATATACTCATGATTTCTATGGGCGTAATTATCTGTTAACCATTCGATCAAGTTCGTAAAACTACCTTGAATTCCCAGGTAAGAATAATCATCAACAATCTGCGGGTCGGCAATTAAAGCTATCCTATGTGGCGAACTAGCAGGGCTATCACCCCAATCTTCCCAGTTATTCCAATTACATTTCTTTATTGTGTTGGCAACTTGAATCCGTTCAAAGTACTGAATCAAACAGACCCATGTCAAGGTTAACACAACTAGGAATTTCCAGTTGACACCCGAAGATTTCCCTGTTCCTGGGTATTGACCATCATTTGAGGAGTTCTCATTCAGCAATATATCGTCTTCAAGCTTGGACTTTCCTCTGTAATAACTCATGCTGGCCTAAAGAGCAAGGCTAGTTGGATGTCTGAGTGTCAGTCTGTATCAATGAATACACGCGGCTTGAGTAAATACGACATAAATTTTCATTGACGAAAATTTTACGACATTCAACGCATTTCGTTTTAATGGGGCCCATTTACACGCTTATGCTCCTGAATCTGTTGTCAGATCTACTTGATGTATTAATTGAACCGTAAGATAAAGATGTTACGGTATGGTACAATCTAAAAACCCCAATTATGGTGCTTTAAAATCGACACATTCACAAAATTCCTCGAATACTATGCTGGTAGCCAAAAATTCCAATGGAACTAATATAAACTCAAATGACACTGATGATAGCCAAAATCATAGGAAATTGCGATCGGAAGGAGGTGCTGCTTCGAGAGCCAAACTGGTCATATTCAATTTCGATAATATCAATGGTCTCATATATAAAGACGTAATCATTAAGGTAATCCAACTGAAACTGGATAACTATTATAAATCTGGTACTGGATCGGAGTTGCCCCAATTGAAACTTACAAGCAAGCCTGTGAACTTGACTACAATACCCTTCGAGAATATTGAAAAGGATCTGCTTAAGACAGATCCATTGACTGATTTTGTTTATGAAGGGTTTCATAAGAAGATGCGTAAAGATGAGAGGATCATGACCAATGAAGACCGCTCACGCATGCTATCTGATATTGATAATCTAAACACTCGAAATGAATTGTTATACCAATACGATTGGATACGCCACCTTCCGCTTATAACACAAGTGAATAATATAAATGACTTTGAAGAATTGAACCTCAAAAATGAACTTACCAAAGCTGAAATTGATCGATTGAATAGAAAACATGACAATTGGAAAAAGAGGCATGATCAAATAATAGCAGAGATTAAAGAATTTGACACCTACATCGAAGAGCCAGAAGTAGATGAGTACTCTGCATCCATGAAGGTTCTCCAGAATAGAAGGCGGCGACAAAGGTTCCTAAAATATGGACCCACAATTAGGCTTAATCTTCAGAATGGGTACTACATCATTATGGATCCTATCCTACCTCCTAGAATTGAAAAGATGGACCCCAAATCTTCTCGACTAAGGACTAAGTGTCTGAATATTGCAGAAACCACGAAGGGAGCAATAGCCCGAGAAGGAGGGTTTTATAGAGCCATTGTAGAATCAAGCGAAGGCCTAAAACAGAAGTCTATGAAGGCACCACTCAAAATGTCAAAATCTAATAAAAATTCAGCTACAGTAAATCTGACTACCACCACTAGTGGGAAGCATTTTAATCCAGGAAGGAAGGCATCGACAACTGAAACAAGTCCTCTACTGAAAGGAACTCCAAAAAGATTGAATAAAAGCAGAAGAGGATCAAATGGTCTTTTCAACATCCAAGACTTTGATAACGTGCTCCCTCTTGCCAATGGATTTCAATTGCCAATAGCACTACGGAGGGAAGCAAAGGGTACACGCGATGAAAGATTATCGTTCAGAAAAAATATGAAATAGTTTTCCCTTTGTATACCAAAATTAAAGTGAAAAATATATCTATTATACAAGATCCTCCATCAACATTGAAAACAATTCGAAAACAGCAGTAGATTGGTTATTGGAAGTGAGGTTGCGATTAATGGTCATTGGAGTGTCGTTGATATGCTTGACACTTTGTCTTAAGTCCACATCAACCTTTCCAGGTCTGAATTCTTCGATTTTTTCATTGGTGATACAATATTTCAGAATGAGGTACTGCCTAGCATTAATTGATGCACATAGTGTTTGCGCGAGACATATCCTGGACCTGAATTCAATATCTTCTCGATCTTCTAAGTTCGTTGCATTTACATCCCCTAATTGTCCTCTGTTTGTCTTCACAAACTCTAATAAATCAACACCTTCTGTACCTATCAATCTGTCAATCGAACTTATTAAGATCAATACCTCCTCCATCGAGCTAAACTTTGTATGTGCGATATTCACTATCGAATACAGTATGATATCTCTTGTGCTTACTAGGTCATCCAAAGAGTCTTTCTTCAATTCGAGAGAGAATACTTTTGATATAGATTGAACAAACTTCTTCTTCGAAGAATAATTGTTTTTAACAATCGAATACAAACTTTCAAAGTAATCATTTTCAAGTAAGAAATCATCTGATACTTTCTGTCTATACTCCGAGGCTAATTTGATTGCCTCCAAATATGAACTTCCAGATAAAGACTCATGTTTTTCGTAAATCTCTTGATGCAATTCCCTTGCGATACTAGTTATTGCTTTATTACTTGCCGATTCTAAGGCCATTATCGTCAGAATACACAACTTGGGGTTCGCAAACCCAAGTCTGACAACTAATTGTAGAAATCGAATTGGCAAATACGAAAACCTCCCAGCATCCCACAAGCACAACAGAAGCACCTTTTTTAGATAACGCTGGATAAGTCCAGCACAAATCCCATCGTTCACATAACTTTGTGCGTTACCATGAAATACTGCAACATCTAACTTAGTATTAATTGAGGATCTTTCCTTTGTTCCATTTCTCTTCTGTGTGTCCATGTCTTCTTTATTCAAAAATTCCATAATTCCTTGTATCATACTATGCATAATCGCCAAACTATCTCCCTCAAATTCTTTATCGAAGACTTTCAAAATAGGATCTGACAAGAATAACTTCGGGTGCGAAGTACAAATATTAATCAAGTTGATAATAGCAACACGTCTGGTCTTTTCATCGGTAGCTTGATCGCAAAAATGTAAAATGAATTTTATCATAACACTTACCACAGATTCTTTATCTCTAAAACCACTAAACGATTTTACAAAAATGTCTCTATGCTTTTCAAACTTGCAATATTTACCAAAGCAACCAAGTAGATGAAGAAGTTTTTGTAACTTTAGATCAGATTTTGATCCATTCATCGTGCTCTTTGCATCGATGTACGGTTTGATATATTTCATACATGAAATAGTTGCATTCGCAAGCTTTGTAGTACTGTTTTGCATCACACTTAATGTCCAAGCACAAGGCATTGCCTCATGCAACTCACGAACATTAAACTTGGTCAAGCGCTTCAACAAGAACCCTTGAACGTTTTCCAAGTAATCTGGCCTTAACATCTTAATATGTAAAAGTGAATAGTGAAGTATTTCCAAACTGTAGAAACAAGTTGAATCTCCCGCAATTCGTTCTTCAACCAAAAATGGCTGCAATTGCACTAATTGGTCTTGAGAGACTAAAGAAGACTCGCATTTCACAAAAGTAGAAATAAGCCTCATTACACTTTCAACTTGAGTCTGTTTCAGGGTCTCAGCAAATTCATTAACGAAATCTAAAGCTTTCTCAATAATAAACTTTAAAGCACATCTCACTGCAGTTGAGGAGCTGGTGACAACAGAATCGACAACAAGCAGTTCAAATAGCTTCAAATTCTTGTCACTGCTGTCAGTAACAACCATCATAATTTCTATTATCAGAGTGACAGCCAACGAAGCTTTTGAGTTTTCACTACCAAGACCAACTTCATTAGCAAAACTTACGAACCATAGTTCTAACATATAGCTTTTCACTAATTCTTGGACTGATTCATCTTCGTCTTCTAGCCTTTTTAATAACTTCATAGCGATATTTGCTTTCACTGCTCGCGATTCTGTATTTACGTACATTTCCCGCGCAAGTTTGATAACTCTCTTTCTCACTTGCAGACTAGCGTCGTTCATGCAATCACACAACTGCTGATGGAAATTCTCAATTACATCAGGTCTTGTGCTGAGGTATTTGCCGATCAAGTCAATAACAGCATCTCGTACTAACGGCGATCCATCTTTCAATTTATTCGATATGGACTCTTGGATATAAGGAGACAATAGAATTGAGGGCTCCATTTCAATTAGCGATGATAGTATCTTTATTGCCTTGGATTTGGTTTTGACTTTAGAATTGTCAAGAGACTTAAGCAACAAATTCAAGAAGT
This sequence comes from Kodamaea suecica, assembly GCA_030558315.1. NCBI lineage: Eukaryota > Fungi > Ascomycota > Pichiomycetes > Serinales > Debaryomycetaceae > Kodamaea > Kodamaea suecica. The sequence continues at coordinate 7,239 of JAJMSH010000087.1, read as the reverse complement.
TGTCATATAGTATGGGTAATTCCAGCATCATCAAAATATTTGAGTATGATCTTACTGACAGCTGATCTTTGTCAGACTTAAGAATCAGGTTCAATCGAACCAAATCATCAGTAAATATCCCAACCAAGTATTCAAAAATCAGTTTGAGAGTGTGGAAGTCATTCAGCTTAGCGTCCTCCGTATTTGGTCCACTAACCAATATCTGAATTACTGGTTGTAAGTTAGAAACTAATTTTAAGGCCAAAAACCTCATTGAAGGATAGAAGGACTTCGTCTTATTCACTAATAGTTGTAAATATTCCGTAGAATCCACAATGCATGATTTGTATAGCTCAAAATCAGCCTCAGAGGATAAGGCACCAATCTTAAAATTTATTTCAGTTGACTTCTTTAAGCTTAGAATTTTCTGTCCCATAATACCAAGCATTTCTAGAAGATATGCTTCAACCAGTGCAGAACAATTCTGGTGTTGAACAGTTATTAGAAAGGCCTTCATCAACGAGATGAGAAGAGTTTCACTTCCAGGCCATTCAGGATATGGCAACATTGTTAGTAAGTCCTCAAGAAACATTTCCAAGCAATTCTTCAGAACTTGGTCAGGATTTTGAGAGATTTTGGAAACGAAGTAGGAAGAGATTTCATTTGCAGTTTTCAAGGACTCATTATGCAATTCCCTTGTCTCTTGTAAGAAAGGAGTCCATTGCTGAATTCTAGTCGATGCATGAGTTCGGACGTTAATATTAGTTGCAAAAGTTGAAGCATTCGTAGGATCATATCCTTCCACAAAATTCACCATGAGACTGGTAATTAATTGAATACTACCTCCTCTTGCCAACTTAAATTGTCTTGCCACCCCCCTTTGTTGTGGAATTCTATCTATATTAGATAAAAGTTCATTGAGAATGAATCCACGTTGATCTTTCAATCTAGTAAAAATTTGTATCAAGACATTACTAGCGCTATGTTTTATACGTTCCAACGAAGCTATGTTAATTATTGTTGTTTTTTCTTTTCTATTAGCATCAATAAAAATAATCAGAACTGATAGATATTCCAATTTTGTTAGGAGCTGTTCATCGACAGCAAAGTTTGAAATATGATGAGAAACCATGTTTAGAATTGCACTCAATTCTGGCAAAAGTACTGAAAACATCGATTTTAAATCGCAAATTGTATTACTTGATTCTAAGTTTCTTGCAGACACAGGAATTACCACATCATCAATTAAAGCTGATACAAGGTCAATAACACTCTTCAAGTAATCGTCCAATAACAACCTCTTGTCCAGGAGCGAGCCATTCAATATCAACAAGATGATTTTGGAGGCAAGTATGTAATGAGAGCATGCTTCAAACAAAGGTTGTGTGTTCTGTTCTGAGTCAGCAAGATCGTTCCATGGAAGCAGATTAGCTTGAACTACTAATTGCTGGCATAGCCCTTGCAACATCATCATACGTTCCACAGAAACACACTCTATAATGGGGTTGTTGATTACACGGAATAGGTTGTCATGTATCAGGAGCATAATGGATTTGGAAAGGTATTTCTTTTCGTCTATCGTAACCCACAAACTTACCTCATCGACATCCGATAAAGATTGATGTAATTGATCTAGAATTGAGGAGAGGTGTTCATATGACTTAACAGCCATCTCATCCGTGGATAAATAAGTTGACTTCTGCAATCTCTTAGCTGGAGGTTCATATTCCAAAGTGGAGTGCGTTTGCTTGGAAGTCAGTTCTTCATGATATTGCAGATGATGCAAAGTAGGACTTCCATTCTCATTATTCAAACTTAAAGTAGGCTCAGTTGAAGACAAGAGATTCGTGATAGTATCATCAACAGTGGTATCTATTATGCCCATTGTCGAAAGTTCCATGGTATACTTTCGTAAGTACTTAGAATTATGAACTTCCCTATCACCTTCGGTGTATTTCCTTCGTACTGATAAACGATTGACATCATAATCAGGCCTGAAGTTCAAATTAGAAGTTATAAATAAGGACTCGTCTATAGGCTTGGTATAATCGAATATTCGCTTCTCAAATGGTAGTAGTTCCAGCGTTACCGCTGTATTAGACAGCAGGCCCAAGAAAGGCCCTTTCTTAAACTTTAAATCATCCAATTCTGGATCTTCAAAGTCCTTAAAATCAGATACGAAATAGTCGATCACATTTGATAATCTGGTTGGATCACTATTCATGGATCTTCGTAGCTCTTGAGCCGGGAGACTCGTGAATCTTATTTCCAGATCATCTGGAATCGCCACAACACCCTTGGTGGATATAAGGGGCGCTATATCCTGGCGTGGTATTAAGTGTAATAATGGTGTTACACTTAATGCCTCTCTGAGATCAGAGGGGTTCCGAGCATCAGTCATTACTGAGGGATGTTATACACTTCGTGCAACTCTATGTGGAGTTTCCATCTTAAAACCAAAAAGATTCTACGCGCCATTTTGCTTAATCGAAAATGTCTTGATGTATGGGTGAGAGACAAGCTACGATGTCTGTTCATATAGACTATAATAGTATAAAGATTTAAGAGGTGTGAATACGATGCATAGTCTTAATGCTTGCAAATACTAAACATAATGGCGTCTATCTTGGCTAAAGCTATGACTACTATGAAGAACCCAAGCTCCTGGATGAACCTCCTGGAGCTGACCCAGAGCTAGAAGTTGACGAGGGAGCTCTGGAAATTGAATTTTGTCCAAATTGTTGTTGCTGTTGTTGATGTTGTTGCTGTTGTTGCTGTTGCTGCTGCAATTGTTGTTGCGTTTGAAGTATGGCTTTCTTTCTCTGCTCAAATTCTATCTTAGACATATTTTGCATATCTAAAGGTAATGCAACTGGTGAAGTGCCAATTTTCCGCTGCTGCATTTGGTGAAGTTGAGGACTTTGCTGTTGGAGGAGCTGCTGTTGTTGCTGTTGAAGCTGTTGTTGCTGAGCACTCTTCGCAGCCTTTAACATTTGTAACTGATTTCTCTCCTGCGGAGTCAAACTAGACATTTGAGGCAGTTGCTTGTGCCCTGCAATAACTTGCGACCTGAATTGACTCGATGCTCCTGGTTGTAGGTGCTGTTGGCCGAGCCTTTGCTGAATTTGCTGTTGTTGGAGCTGCCTCTGTTGTTGAAGCTGTTGTTGAGGTGTTTGACCCTGTGCTTGTGCTTGGTTATATCTATTCTGTTGTTGTTGCTGAAGATTAGCCAAGTATTGTGCTGCAAGCTTGGTTACTTGCTCCTTGGTGAAACCAGGATTCTTCTGTTGAATGGAATTGATAATTGCAGACACTTGTGCTGGTGCAAATTGAATACGTGGCTTTTGTGCCGCTTGTGAAGACTGTTGTATTGCTTGCGAGTGTATTGTATTTTGATTATGTTGTTGAATAGGAGAATTTATTCCTTGGTTCTGTTGCTGAATCGACGGGCCCTGAATTGCAGAGCTTTGGCCTTGTAAGCTTCCGAGCTTGTGAGCTTGGTTTTGCATAAGTTGTTGCTGCTGTTGAGGAGACATCTTGTTAATTTGGACATTCTGTAACAAGGAAGGACTCTTGACTTGTGTTGACATATTCAACTGTGGATTCAGTTGTTGCATTATCCTCCTTTGTTTCTGAAGTAATTGCTGTATCTGCTCAGGTGTGTATGGCGTACCGTTTGGTGTGCTTGGGACTTTTGAGTGAAGTTGGCTATTGTTCAAAGATGGAGACCGCACCTGTTGCTGTTGCTGTTGTTGGTGAAGAAGTTGTTGGTGTTGCTGGATTTGTAATTGCAGTTTTTGTTGTTGTTGTATTTGCAGTTGCTGCAGTTGTTTCTGCTGCAATTGTGATAACTGTGGGCTTCCACCTTTTGTGTTGGCTACATTTTGGCCAAGTTGAACCCTTTGGAGATTGCTATTTCCTGCTGGTGCGCCTGAAACATGGCCAGGAGATGAATTTCCAACACTTGAAGAACTGGCACTTGCACTATTAATTGTGCCAACACTTGCATTTACGTTAGTACTTGCACTTCCGCTTGGTGCATTTAGTGCATTTGCATTCAGAGCAGCTCCTGTCTGTGTCTGCGGTCTATTGACTCCATTCTGCTTTTGCTGTGCAACCGCAGCTATCATACGTGATCTGGTAGCCTGTTGGTTCATATATGCCTCTTGTATTGATTTATCTCTTTCAAACTTCAACTTTGACAATTCTGAGGGGGTTGGAACTCGATCCATTGTACGCTTAAGACCTACTGGAGTTTGCACTTGACCAGGTACACCATTGGTAGCTGTAGTGCTAGTTCCCGTTGTGCCAGTAGAACCCGCAGTTCCGCTTGCAGTAATGGTGCTTGATGCATTTGGAATCGACGCAGAAGCTGTATTTACGAGGGTCCCATTACTAGCAGGCAATGGTGAAGAACTTGCTCCTGAAGGCCCAGACGTAGAACTAGATACTGAGGACGTTCCAACTGTGGACCCGCCACTTGAATCAATTATTCGTCTATTGCTAACCTTTGCTGAAGCGATTTCCCTTTTCTTCATACACTTGCGCATTGCATCAAATAAAGAGGCCCAACGCAATCTGCGATGTCCTCTTTGAATTGATTCTGTGCCTACGCCCAAAGGTGAAATACGTCTCTTAGTAGTCAGTTGTGCCTTGTGAGCATACTCTAGCCATTTTTGGGCCAGGTATGCGTACACTCCTTTCATATCCGAAAACTGGAATTTCTCATTCAACTGAATATAACGCTCAAAGCACTGCCATGGGGTTCTTCTCTCGATATTTGATTTGTATTTCTTAAGGCTCGAGGCAAACAGCAGTAGATGCTCTGAAATTAAATCCCAATTAAACGAGAATTCTGCAACATAATGGATAAGGTATTTGTCATCCTGAGGTAACCATATTGTTGGCGATCTATAGTCGATATTTTTGATCAAAGGAGGCTTTGGTGGCTTTAAGTAACTGAATCTGCGACGAGATTGAAACCCAAATAATCCTTTTTGGTATTCTGGGGGGCCATTTCCTCTGCCTCCTTTCTTGTTTGATTTTGATTTTGATGAGTCTTTGAGGATAATTTTGTGCCATTCATCATCGTCTTCAAATGGATGCAAAAGTCTTGACACTGGGATCATTGAATTATCTGTTGATTTCAATGACAGCTTAGGCATTGAACCCGGGGTTGGTGTTCCACTTATATTGTTCAAGTTCGTAGGTATTTCATCGTCGAATGCTGTGAACTTAGGTAGGTTCTTAATAATAGACTGGTCGATTTTTTTGAGCTCATTGATATCGATGTATAACTTAAAAGGGCTCTGGTGCGTGGGTATGGATTGGGGAATATATTTCGAGGAAGAATTTGCTGCGATAGTAGACGCTAGTATTGGACCCAGAGAAATTAAATCGTTCACTTCATCTTCAGCGTCTTTACTTTCATCCGTATTCAGCTTCGTTAAGAGCAGAACGTCTATCGCTTCAGGTTCCTCAATAATTTCTGGAATTTGAGCTTGAGCTTCCGCAACCTCTTCTGGGCTCATATTCGCTTTGGCTATCTCCTCCTCAGAAATGTGAACTATTGGTTTTCTCTTGATACAAACCAGAGACCCATATGTCCAATAATCTTTAATAGCGTGAGCCATAACTACACAGCACGATTTCTTGAACTTCAGCAACTCATTGAAATCAGTTGCCATCCAGCGCGCCTCAGCAAGTAAATTATCCCACGAGAAAGTATACTTCTTAGTCTTCTTGGCATATGTAAAAGGATCATAGAAACGTTGAGGTTGACGCAAGGACCACTTTCCTTGCCTTTTTAATTCTTCAATACGTGAATATAAAACTGCAATTTTACCTTCTAGTAATGCCAATTCAAAGTTTTCAGTCATGAGTGCCTTATGACTTCCCGGTAATAACTTTATTAAAGGAAGGGTTTGGGTTAAATAGTATAACTCCGCTAACGATGATACAATGTATGGTTTCGTTGGGTAGTGTTCTGGAACTGACAAAATCTCCAACTCGCTTATATCCTTTGATAAAAATTCATCCAAATCTTCTTGAGACACTTCTCGTTGTGGTTTAAGGGATGTTACAACGGACTGCTTGCTTTTCTTCAGGTTGTTGAATCGTTGTGACGAAACTCCATCATATTTAATCTTCTTCTGTGAAGAATTAGGGTGTTTCTGTTCATTTATCTTCCTCTTTTTGGGGTTGTACAAAGTGTTTTCCACTGCCTTCGCCAATAAATCTTCCAATTTAGCTTGCAATGTACTATCAATCAATTGCTTTAAGGCCAATGGACTCTGCACATCTTGCTCAAGTATTCTTGGATCGACATCAACCAAACTATCCAAGCTCTCAAGGAGCGGGTCGGAAACCAAGTGGAGAACTTCCAGGAGCTTGTTCAAGCGAATCATTTCGCCCAGGGCCATACTTCACTAGATGTGTTATGGTGTGCTTACTTTAAAGTCCTTTCCCATATTTTTTTTCGTGATAAACGGTCTGGAAGTCACTGTCAAAATTATCACGTGCTACATATAAGAGAGCAATAGGTGAGCTACTCTTGTCAGTTGGTATGAACGAATCCGATTGAAGGCTTTGCTTGCATGGTCGTATTAGCCTTCGCTTGCATCTTGATCTCATGTTTCAAGTACAAATTTTTTGGTTAAGCAGGAAGCATAGGTCCCAGTAGTGGTGAGGCTAATTACTGTTCCTATGCTGCTACGTTCATCATGTTTGAACAAATGCAAAAAAAATGTGATTTGTGTGGATCGAACACACGACCTTCCGATTGCTTGACCAAATCTCTTCAGTCGGACGCTCTCCCAACTGAGCTAAAGCCACTTTTTTCGATAATTTCAGATATTTCTTCACCCATATATAATAACATCCTTCAATTAATTAATGCAGTGTTGTTAGAACAAATGACATATAAACCGTGATCAGGTATGATCATCTAACTAAGCTCGAACCCAACGGCAGTATTAAACGAGAAGTTGTCTAGTCAACATGCTATACTGAAAAACCTATGAGGTTGCTCCTTTACTGAGAATGAGAGTTGAATGCTAGCCATGGAGCTAAAGCCAAGACTTAGGAAAGCATACTAGAAGAAAGTTGTTAGAATCCGACAGCATGTAAATCGTGATGGATTATAACATGCATCCCGCATATCAGAAGTATCACACATAAGACTTGAAAGTCACACATTTGAAACAAATATACCTAAATGAGGTTGCTCAATAGGACCGATCCTAAACGAAGTGTCTAAGA
>JAJMSH010000086.1:0-47276 GCA_030558315.1 Kodamaea suecica | reverse complement strand
TGTATATTTCTTATCAAATACTTTCTTCCACTAGTGCTACCAGAGGCATCCGTCTATGTGTTTTGTGGCCAAGTATGGACTCTATTCATCACTTATCTTCGTCAAATTGCTGTGGTGATGGAGTGCTTGCTTTAAATGGCCCATCTTCTTTCTTTAAGACTCTCAACCCCACGCTATCTCAATGTTTACCTTGTTTTTCCACTGACGCCACTCTCTCGTAATTCATCGTGGGACGTATAGCTCCGTCCTAGGCACGGATATGGCAAGCCACCTGCCACAAGCTCTTATCAGGAACGAAACCAGATAAAAATAGATAAGAGATTGACTGGAAAAGATGCGAAGAAGCGATAGAAGAGATGAGCAATATTGAAATGGATATGAGATATGCGAAATGCGAAATGCGAAATGCGAAATGCGAAATGCGAAATGCGATTTACGTCCCGGGCTATGGATAAGAGATTGAGGATGCCACATAAGGCCCAAGTGCGTCTTGAGGGAATAATCGGAGACTTGAGGCGTTAATGCCTGACGTTAAAAGGTCTAGCAATCACAAGTGCTACCCTAAACTCCGCGCAAATGGCATCTCCTATTATGTAATCGCGACCAGCAAATAGATTGCCATTCTCAAGAAACTTATAGGGTATGGCGACCCTACCATCAATAGGAGTAAAAGGACGGACGAATTGGAGTTAACAGGTGTTTAATTGCGCTACATTCTGGGGATATACAACACTGGGTACGCTACATTTTGCAGTCCCCTTCTCCCTCACTTCCTCGCTCTCACACAATTATCCTGACAGAAGACGTGCGTCAAACTAGATCGCTTTCTGGCATTTGACGTGAGAATCTCGACAAAATATCTATGGACTGAAGGTTCTAGAAAATTCGCTGTCACCTCCGTCTCGCTAAGAATGTTGCAGCCAAAGCTCAAGAATTTGGCTTACTGTGTTGTTGCTCACTTTTGTTATGATACCATTCGATGGTAACCCACATTATCGCTGCTATTCCCACACCATAACCGCAGTTCTAGGTCCATGCCTTCGGAAGAATCCAAAAATGACCCATGGCCAACTTATTATATCAAGACTATCGACTGACTCAACCTTGCCAAACGACATCCCACGCGACTACGTCCATATTCAAACTTCAAATTTACCTTTTCAACACCTCAGTGTTGTACACGTGCTCCAACCACTACCGCTACTACGTATTTGAAATGCCTTGTATATTCCTCGAGTTCATTACCTGATGCATTTTGAAAGGAATCATTCCAGAAACAGAAGCGCATGTCGTCATTATTTTTTCACTCCATACACACTATGTACCAACTAGCTATCATTTCGGTGCTAATCCATTTGATGCGAAACGTCCTATATTGGAGCTTGCAGCTTGTTCTCTCAATCCCTAGCAACGAACATGGCTCGGAGATTGCAAAAGGTACTGCAGTACCACAGTTTGGAATTTCAGGCATTTTGTTTTGGGAAGGCATTCGAATACCAAGCTGTGCTAGTTTCACAGTTGGTGCTTACATGAAACGTTTAACCGTTTTAAGGTATGCTCGACATATTGATTAACATCCACAAGTGAGTAAATTTCTTTAATGTCAAATCCTTTCACTTTCTTTCAAAGCCCTTGATTTGCAAACCTCTTCAATTGCCAATTCTAGTTGTCTTCCCATTGCCTAGTGTTAGAACCAAGGGCATATAAACCATGATCGGGTATGATCATCTAACTAAGCTCGAACCCAACGGCAACTAAAGTATTAAACAAGAAGTTGTCTAGTCAACATGTTATGTTATATTGGACAGCATGTTATATTGGACAACATGTGAGGTTGCGCCTTTACTGAGAATGAGAGTTGAATGCTAGCCATGGAGCTAAAGCCAAGACTTAGGAAAGCATACTAGAAGAAAGTCTATAAATACTGGAGTAAGATCCCATTACTTTACATCTCCTTTCCTTTCCCCAAGTCGATCATATATTTCCATTAGTATAAAAGCATTTGTATAGAATACCAATCTCTCTCACTCAGAACAAACAGTATCATCAACACCTCACCAAATCCTGTTCTCAATAAAACCGGATCTAGCTAGTGCAAAAGAACTTATTCTTCTTCAAAGAGTCCATATTCTTAATACCTAGCATAATTGACACCATTCTTGTTCTCCCCTTGCTATCACCTCCTCTTGCTACACGACTTCCTCTAATTATACTACATTCCTCTCTTGACACCTTTTCTCTTACGTTATAGTCCTAATATTCGTTGATATACATATTGTTAGTCGTCGAACGGCTAAACTTACCCAAAATACTAACTGTCAAACGTCATGATAAGACATGGTTTGGAAAACAATAAAACATAAAATACAAAATAAACCTTAATGATGCCCGGGGTATTTCTCGCAATATCACTTGAAATTGCATCTTGATAGTCAAGGCTATCACGTCCACCAGTGATTTCCCTAGCAGAGCATATACCAATACCGTAATACATGAACTTCATCTAACCCGGGATTCCACAAAATTCACATTCACATAATGCCTTTCTCAAGTACATATGCTGTTCTCCCCATCTATTCGTTCCCTACTGTTCATCTTCACTATACCACTCTATGGCACTACGTGCACGGTCCTTCATAATCAATTCGATTTCCTCAAGAAGATTAACTTCTGAATCATCATCTTCGTCTTCCTCCTCCGAAAATTCTTCTTCGTTACCAATGACATATGTATCGTCATCTTCATCGCTTTCCCAAGAAAGAACAATATCCATGTCGGTTTCTGGCTCTTCAATCAATTCAACAACCTTTTCAATTTCTTCCTTTTCTTCTTCTTCCTCTACCATTCTCTTCAATTCCACACGATCTACCCAGGCGTCGAACTCTTCTTGCTTGACTGCTTCATCATCAACTGAATAATCTTCATCTTCTTCGTCAGCATAATCTTCTTCAACAAACTCCTGGAATTTTCCGTCATATTGCCAGATGCTATCTCCTAGATACTTCGACAAGGCAAAGGTTGGAATAAGAAGAGATGGAACAATGTAAAGCAATGCTGGTTGACCAACCTTGTAAATATTGCATGCGGTCACTGTGACTAATAAACCAGTGGTATAACACACCAAGGCAGTAAAAAAGTACGTTCTCTTCACAGGACGTGAAATATGGAACGCTTCCCCATTTTGATAATACTTGAAATAGTCAAACTGGTGACACAATCGTATAAATGCACCTGGTACTACAATGTCACCTAGCCCAAGAATTAACAATTGGACTTTGCCATTGGAAACACCACGAGGAATCAAGATTTTAATAGGGACATCAAGTTTGGTGGCAGCTTCCATCATCATCAGCGACTTGAAGACAAACACGATATCGTAAACAAACAATCCAGCAAGTAACAAATACGCCAATTTAAAGTTTGGCACATGTAAATGGCGGATTCCAGCGATTGCCAAATTTATTGATACTGTATTGAGAACGAGCCAATTCGTTTCTGGGTTGGAATATCCAGAATTCAAGAAGGGATTAAGAGTACCAAACGACTTTGCCACAAAATAAGACACTGGCAATGAAATAAGTCCACGCAAATCAAAGATATGATTGTAACCATTAATTGAATTTGCGAAGACATTTGGATACCAAAACTTAAGGTGTGTGCTGGCATAATTAGACCATTTCTTCAACCAGGCATCTGATTCTGCCTCATTGGCAAACTTCTTATTCAAATGTACAGGAACCTGGTCCTCATCAATACGCTGCAAGCGACCCAAGGGGTAGTGATCGCCTTCATTTGCCACACTCAATCTATAACGGGAGAACCATCCAAACTTACGTGATGCAGCTGCAAGTAAAGCCTCCGAATTCAAGTGGACAGTATAATGGGAAACAAAGTATACGTAGTAATTCATTGCCCAGTTAACGGTATGAGCATCCCAAGTATGGAGACAGTAGTTTATTAACCATAATGCACCCAGAGCAAAGAAAGGCATCAGTAGAGCCAGTGCTAATCCAATGCTCTCTGGGTTAGGAAGGGTGACTCTATTCAAATCTTGGACATTTCTTATATGGGACTCAATACCATCGTTATCTGATGGATGGTAGTATGGCGAATCAACGTCAGTATTTGGTTCTTTAGCATTTGAAGGCTTCGTGAGAGAATAAGTTGCCCCCAAGAAAACACAGAAGAGGGAAACACTAATCAAGATCGAAGTAGAGATCACGTCCGAGGGAACGTAAGGGATACGAGCCAAAGCATGTGGAATCGAATGGGCTGCTGAATCCAAGGTATAGGTTGAGTTCGACCATTTTGAGATGTGAGGTGTCAATTTCTGTAGTTCATTCAACTTCAGGTTGGAGTAGCTCGTTAATTGTGACAAGTGTGCAGCCTCTACCAATTGGGTCCAGTTAGTACTTGTCAATTTTGGCAAGTGAATCAACTCTGCTAAGTGAGTTAAGCTTGATAAGTAGGAGGATTGGGTGAGTTGCTTCCAATTCTCAGTGATTGCCTCAAGATTTGTGTTCTCGATTACAGCATCGACCACATGGTGAACGGAATCATCTACTGCGCTATGAACGGATCCAACGACCCTCAGAGCTTCGCTAAGTACGCTTTCGGTGATATCTGCCATTGTTCAGTGTAATAAATAGAGAGAAAGAGAGTAGCGATGATTTGTTGTTGGTTATTGTTGATGTTTTCGAGGGTTGTGGGGTTTCGAAATTAGTACTGCAGTTCGGGCTTTGTTTTTTGAAGTGCATTGGAGTGCATATAAGAAACATGGTTGCTCGTATATTTCATGTAGTAGGACCACATGATTCGAGGGTGTGCGTGGGTACACTCACAGATGTTAGATGAGTCGATGATGTGGTTGTTAGAAATGGTGTTTGGTGGTTCCTAGTGCTTGAGGAGGGTAGGAGTTCTGGTGCTAGAATTGGTATTGGCATGTTCAGTGGTTTTGTTCTCGTGTTGAATGGTCAAAGTGTGCACCACAGAGCAGACCTCTGAGTGCTTAAATAGCCTTCTGGTGAGGTGGGAATTTTATGTAGAAGGAAGTGTGGAGGAACTTTCGGTAACGGTCGACTCGAAATGATGCAGCTTCTAGTGCTGAGGCTCCCTTCTGTAAACAGTGTAACCTACCTGATGCTATTGTTTGATTCTTCGGTGAGCATATGGCATGGGGAGCCGTAGACAAGTGTACTGTTCCACCAGGCCAGAGCTCTGTACGCAAGTGGTTTCAGATTGAGAGACTTGGATCTATATGGAATAGTTGGTGCACTTTGATAGTTTTATTATGGTCAAATGGTTTTCGCTCTACACTCTCCTTTGCAGAAGGGAGGGTATTAAGAGGCGTGAGTATATACGTTGTCATAATACAGAGTTGTCCGTCACGAAAAGATGAATGAACAGTCTTTACATGCATGTGTAGTTCTTGTACTTTGTTCATGTGCTTTGGGAATGCTGAAGTCGCTGTTTTCTATCTCTCTGTTGGTTTGAAGCTCCCCAGTACAGCCAGACTAACCTCAGATATGGATTCAATGAAGATTTGACAGCAGGATGGATTCTTTGACAGGAGTATTCTAGTGTTCAATAAAACAATTTTGGAAGAGAAGACACATGTTTAGTTGTCCAAAGCCAGAGATAAATCATGATTAATTGCTTCAAGTCATGTAAGATTGAGAAGGAAGAAGGAGGGTGCTGGGAGATCGAGGTGGAGATTTGAAGGGTGGCTATTGTTTAAGTATGTGTACATATGTACATGTTCTGCTGGTGAGAAAATGATCTATGATCACTATGATCAAAGTGTAGGTGCCCGCAACAGTTCGCCCAGTCTTCAGCAGGTTTATGGCATTACCCTTCGCAAAACATTGATATGGAGACATATTCTACATACAGTTGGAATCACTCTTACAAAACATTGCTCTCAAGGCAGCTATTGCGCAATCCTGAACAGCTAAGTATCTTCAATCCATGCATACCCTCTCCCACTCTCCCACCTCTCCCACTCTCCCATTCTCCCACTCTCCCACTCTCCCACTCTCCCACTCTCCCACTCTCCCATCTCTCCCACTCTCCCATCTCTCCCATCCGGCGTCATCCTATTTTATCATCCACTCCTGAAACTTGGCTTCCTTCCACCTTCCATACATGAAGTTGCAAACCGTCAAGGCTGCTTCCTCAAAGCTGCACAATACCTAAAGCCTATTCCTCTGTTGATTGTTCCCCTTACGCAAATAATGTGTGACTATAAAAAAGAAACATGGTGTGACAAAATTACCAGAGCCAGCAGTGTCCCCACCAGCCTAAGTGAGGAGTTGCGATGTTTGTGGGTGAAAAATATGAGGTGAAAAATATGAGGAGAATCAACGACTGCCCAACAAGATCACGGTCGTCGCAAGAAGAAATGGGTCACAGGTTTGGTAAGGAAGTTGGACAGACAATCCGCAGGGCATTTAAGTTGATCACTCATTCTTGCAAGGATTCTGTTGATCTTATCTTATCTCGGTGGTGACTTATTTTTCAAGTGGTTATCCGGTGCATGCACCCTAAGTGGCAGTAGTGGTTGGTATCAGTATCGTATTGTATTCCATTTGTCTAGTGTCTTCTGGTTGTCCTATTGTTGTACATGCTCTTTTACTTTCTTGTCACTCTTGTCACTCGCTTGCAACTCTTGTCGCTCCTCCTTGTCACTCCTCCTTTTCCTCTTCTCTTCTTCCGTCTCGTCTGCGTCGTCTTCTGCCTCATCCTCTGCATCGTCTTCCCTGCGTGCCCTTCCCTCTTCTTCCTTCCCTTCCTTCCCTCACATTTCCACTAACAAAAAAACTACCACCAAGTAACATCACCCCACTGTCTATCGCAGCAATCTTAATTGATAACGAAGCCCTCAAAGCATCGAACGCTGCAACCGTCATATCATGCAATAGAAAGGCAATCCCCATGGCTACACAAACCTAAACTGATCAACCTCACGAGATTTACCTAACCAATCCCACAAGTAAATGATGAACAATGCCAATGTCTCGTGGCGACAAATGGCTGGTGTCGTCGGTGCACCAAGACATTCTCTCACTAAATCTCAATTTTCTTTCCCTAAATTTCTCATCCCGCTCCCTAATTTCTTGCCTGGCTCCCTAATTTCCTCACCACAATAGAATGCAACCCCTCAAAAAAGAAAAAATGATCAATCACACAACCCTAATCCACACTCGTACAACAACACAACGAAAATTCTTATAAATGGGATTGAGAAGCGATAAGATAAAACAGATTGGAGTTGCCATATATTCATTGCCTGTTGACTAGCCCGACGTATTGTATAATTAGAATTGGAAGTGGAATTGGAATTGGAATTGGAATTGTATTATAGTAAGACCCAAGACGTTAAGATACACTTTTGCGATTACAACAATATCCATACGAGTCAGAACTGAGTATTGCTTACATTACATTAGTACCTGTGGATCCCATAGCACGTCGACAAGAACATTAATAGCATCACTAAAAGACCTGCTCATTATTACAGTTGCTCATCAGTATCAACAATAACTCATCAGTTTCAACAATAACTCATAACACCCTGTCACACAACATTAGTCATTAAACCAATAACCTTAACAATATTACCACATCAACACAACCACCACAACCACCACAACACTCAAACTCACAATGTCACAAGACAACCTGCCTCCATCAGATATCGCTACCGAAAATCATAAACTACACAAATTCATCAAACGTACGTTGCATAAGTTCTCTCCACCAAGAGGATCTCCAACTCACGATGGTTCCCCTGAACAAAGCATCTTCGAGCGTTCCATTGAAGGTTCACTGCTGCGTACGGTCTTAACAAACCCAGAAACCCCGTTACATTGTACTACTGAAGATTACATCCTGCCGATTTTGGATAGTACCACTGAAATGATCCGAAACCCAAACGTTGATTTAAGTTGTGTTAGATTGAACTGTTTGGCCGGAGAAGATGACGTGGAAGAAGAAGATGAAAACGAAAATCAAAACTTCTTGGGAACTGCTGGAAATTGTTCGGAAGTAGATCCCTTAAGTAACGACAAACCGTACTTTAGTGAACAACAAAGGGAAAATTGTTCATGTGGAAGTGATTTTTCACCTCGTTCTCGTCTGCGTTCGATCATTAGTACCTCCCTTATGACTTGTTTAGAAGGTGAAGATTGTGAAAAGAAAAGGAAAGGAAATGTGAGTCCGTTAGCTAGAAGATTAAGTCGTAGAAATACAAACAAATCTTGGGAAGGCGAAACTTCAGAAGCCCTTGAACCGATTGAACTGTCAACAAATACCACCCCTATAGTTGATCCTGCTGCTCCAGCTTCTGGAAGTGCTGAATGCCCAACCGAAATTGAGTATTATTCATTTGCTGATATGGTCAACAGTGAGGATTACGATCCAGCTTTGGCCTCAAGACATAGAAAAGGGAGTTGCTACACTATCAGTGTTAAGGATTACATTGGTGTTCTGTAGCATGTAGGACGGATTCAAGTAGATTAATAAGATACAAAATAAGAGACTGTGGAGTAGGTCAAACGTAGGAGTAGGGAGGCCAATGAGATCAGGGGAAATGCCTATATTAGTTACGGCCAGGTGAAACCAGAGACTGGTGTATATTCCCATGTAATCTAAATGGGGGTAATACAATCTAGTCCGACCAGGGCTTAATTTCAAGCTTTATGTTTCGCCAAAGCTGACCCACTAGGAAGCGTCCGTCTTTCATTGTGTTGCAGCACGAATAAATGGGTGCAAAAAAAGTCGAATATCTTGGTCCCAATTGATTAGATTATCTCACCTTCACAGGTCAACACGTACTTCAGCGTTGTGTTACTTCTTGTTATATCCCTCTTCAAACTCACTCCATACACTCGCTTACCTTCGAAGCTTCCACCGTAGTTCTCTTCAATACAATAACATCCACCGCATAACATCCACCACATCACCTCCACACCATTACCTCCACACCATTAACTCCACAACATAATGCGAGAAAAGGAACAAATAAATCGAAGCTAAAGGTTTACACTAGATCCCCGCACTAAGTGTGCCTTAGCTTACGCCTCCCATCGTCCATATCCAGCTAGTATATCCCTCCCAGGCATTGGCCCCATGTCTTCTACCTATTGCTGTATGCAGTATGCCTCACACTGGTTAAAACGTACAACAATGTAGCAGGTACGTCTGGTACAGCATTGAACTCTTTCTTCAGACCGTAGTGAGCTAAGAAAACCCAATGTGGTTTCACAACACCAAGAAATTGTCAAATTTCGTCACTTTTGTTGAGGCATTCAAAGATGCAAGTCAACAGAGAGTAAGGAGAGTTGGGCTCGAGACACGAACTAAATTCGAGAACCTCCAGTAAGAGCCATCTGGCACAAACTCTTGCTGTAACCGGTGCTAGAAGCCATGCTGCTGGATCCCTTACTCATTGTCTTTCTATTTTACCTGTTCTCCAAACCCTACGACAAAGATTCAGGTAACGATTTTCATTGATACTACTTAGATACAAGGAAAATGTCTAGCTGGAGTTTTGAGACCACATGAGCAGCTCAACCCCATGGGATCGGTCTATTTCACCAATTACCAGCCCGCAAGATCCGTTTTTTCGTCTCTCATCCACCAATTCGCCCGCCACCCCCACCCCCAAGGCAATCTTTTGCGTTACCCTCGACCTTTCTACTGCAAACCAAACTATCTTCTTCCTCTCCATATTCTTAAGCGTAACGAGAATATTTTTTGACCTATGACGGCATTTATGTCGCAGATGTCTCATCTCGTTGGTCAATCCGACTAGGGAAATCGCCCCAAAAACTCAAGTGAAAACACATCACTAAGGTCCCCACCAACATCAACAATTTGAACAGAAACTCCAATCGTGCCACTTGCTACTCACATTAACCACACCAATCAACCCTTGAAACAAAGTAACTCAATAAACAAATTCGAGTACCCAAGCCCAATCAACCATCCACGACCCCTCACTTTCCAATTACTTCACAGCAGTAATTAGAATTATCCAACAATCCCTCCCTCCTCATCATCAAAATGACTGAATCATTATTCGATACTAAATTCACCTCTGAAAACGGAGATGCTCCTTTAGATACTCCCGCTTCCACCGCCGATACTCGTACAGAGGAAGAAATTGTGGTACCTTCGACATCTTCGGTTTCTCCAGACAAATCAACAATGCCATCGTTGCATGATAAATCTAATGCCAATACCTTGATTAACTATCGTGTACTTGTCCTGGCCAAGGAAGCTGGATGTCTTATTGGCCAAAATGGTTCTGTAATTGACTCAATTCGTGCTGAAACAAATACCAAAGCTGGAATTTCAAAATTGCAACCTGGTTCGCATGAACGTATCTTGACCGTTAGTGGTACCTTGGATGACTGTGCCAAAGCTCTTTCATACTTTTCCCAAGCTTTGTGCGAATCAATAGTTGAAACATACAATTTTTTCCCATTGAAGCAATTAAGTGCAACACCATGTTTGCAAAATGAAACAACCATTTTACGTTTGCTTGTTCCAAATGCTCAAATGGGTACTTTAATAGGCTCTAAAGGTGCTCGTATTCAACAAATACAGGGGGAATTCAATATTTCCATGATTGCTTCCAAATCATTTTTACCTGGCTCAAATGAACGTTTGGTCGAATTGCAAGGTAAAGTCGACAATTTGTACGATGCTTTAAGAATTATTTCAAGATGCTTGATTGAAGACTTTTCTAGTATTGTGGGGACAAACTATTATTTGCCCCGTGGAAATAATGCCCATCATACTGGTTATAAAAGGTCAGCTGGCCCATCCAATGGCATTGGATCAATTCCTGGTGGAATCTCTGCTCCTAGTGGCGCTCCTGGTGCCCCAAGGAAACCTGCTTCAACTGATAGCATTTCGTTCGCAAATGAAATCGTCGGTGCCTTAATTGGAAAAAATGGTTCTCGTATTCAAGGTGTTAGAAAGATTAGTGGCGCATCCATTGCAATCAGTGAAGAAGTTGAGGGAAGCCCAACTCGTGTTTTTACTATTTCGGGGACTGCTGCTGCGGTGGAGAAGGCTAAGGAGTTATTGTATCATAATTTGGAGAGAGAGGAGCAGAGAAGGGCTGAAGCTGAGAAGTAAGCAACTCGATTCTTTTCTAAGCGGAATCAACAGTTTACGTTGCACTTAAACATGACGTATGATTTCAATGTACAATGCACGAACGGATCTGAAAATTCAGTTACGTGGAGGTTGAAATATTTTATCATAAACCTTTCTGTCCTCGTTTGTCAATAACACGCGAATAAGTCCTGTTTGTTGTATCCACATTGTCTTGTTTTATCAGTTACAACCAGCTCCCCTACCCAATCCCTTTGTATTTTATGTCTATTTTTGCTACTTTTTTATGTTCTTTAATCTATGTGTATGGGTATATGTGCCATTTTTGTTGCGATTCTTAAAAATTATCATTAATCCCTTTGAATTAATCATGTCAATTAGTTTGGAGGGCTTCAACCCGAAAGTAAAAGAGAGTGGTTCACAGTGTAGCTCTCATTATCACCACTTACATGTCTTCACCACCAACTCGGCCAACTTCTCCAAAAATTCCTGATCAACGCCATCAAACCCTTCTAGGTCAAGACAGTCTAAATCAAGGACCCCGTAGACCTTGCCATTCTCACCCACCAATGGAACAACGATTTCACTCTTGGTTTCTCCATCACAGGCAATATGGCCAGGGAATTCTTCGATATCACCAACCAATTGAGTCTTCTTGGTGGCAGCTGCAGCTCCACAGACTCCCTTTCCAAATTGAATCAGCTGACACGCAACCTTACCTTGAAAAGGCCCTAATATCAACTCATTTTCTTTTTCAGGGTCCAATACGTAGAATCCAGTCCAGTTGGTGTTTATTCCAAGAGCATGATAGGCATGCCAAACCAAGGACGAGCAATTGGATAAGTTAGCAACCCAGTTTGAATTATCGGCCAGGATAGCTTCGTATGAGTCTATCATGCTTTGAAGGGTGTCCTCCTTTGAACCTGAGGAATAATTACTATAGTCTGCGTGGTTTACCATGTTTTAAGGGAAGAAGATGCTTTCATTGATGAACTGCTAGAATTTTCATATTGGACCCACATTTTGTACCACCTCCAATCACCCATTCAGTACTGAGAAGGTCTTGTACTAAAGAAAAACGAATGAAGCTGGGATGTAATTCAACCAATCTGAATCGATACTACAACTGAAGAGTCAACGTCTTCCAGGTCCTGCTCATGCATATCACCTCCACAAGCTGGTAGTGACTATCTTAACAACACTGTAACTTTTCAACCATTTCGCACGACGAATCTACTGTGGCATCTCTCCTTATCATTATCATGGGGTATCAGATGGACCAGGATAGCACTAATTGTAGCATGACGAGCTTCTTGAATGGACTGAAGTGCAATTCAATTGTTCCCAGTTGATCGAGGCTGATCAATCAAAGTTTGTCATATTTGGGGTATCTTATCTCATAAATCCTCTACAATTTTACGATCCAAAACGATTATTACTTCGCTTCAAGACGTTTATTTACTCTTCTTCACACATTAGTACACCACATGATTCCCATCGCCCAATGACTGATATCAACAACCTCTCCGATGATGCAAGATTCGAGTGCTTCCTCAATTACAGAGGCATCAAGAGAGAAGACAGAGATGCAAGGGCTGAGCTGGCACAGCATTTAATATATCATTTCCTCGCCGATCCCGATGAGCAAATGTTCTTTGAAGAAGACGACCTGCTAGTTGAAAACCAAGAGGTTTACCGTACGGTAAAGAAACACTGTGACAGGCGGTTTTCGAATAATACTTCTAATCGATCCAAAGTGATCAACAGGGATTTATTGCTCTCTGATTCCTCTACCCTCCCTAAGAACAGTCAACAAGCTTATCTCAAGTGGGAACAACATGATGCTAAGACTTTGGAGGATATTGAAGAAAACTACGGTATTGAAGACGAATATCATCCTGATTTAACTATAATTGATCCTTCAGACCCAACTATTCTTGTTAGAAGAGCCCCCGGCACAAAGTTTCGTGATTCTATTGAACTTGCTCCCTTGCCAGTGGGTCGCCTAAAGTTAGAGAATATGCGTCGCTACAAGAACAACTTGACTTGTGTAATAAGTGGCTTGCCTAAAGTTGACACTGCTAGTGGAACAAGAAACACCAGTGATGGTACCATCATTGACTATTTAGTCACTGCTTCAAATGCTGAAATACTCGTCTTCGCATTTGACAGCACTACCAATCTCCCGCAAACAGTCCCAATCTTCCGCTTTGATACCCGTCCAGCATTCACTTCAACCGCTGAGAGAATGGTTGCAACCTGGCCTCACTTCCCCCACACAATAAACTTTCTCCGATCAAGCACCTTTTTAGGTCAAAATGTTTTGGGAGCATGTCTGGATGATGGTACACTCAGAATTTGGTTCAATAGCTCAGTATTTCAACATTCTCCTGAAATTAACCACAATAATGAAGGTCGAAAGAATGTCCCTGATACCAAGGTCAAAATACCACCAGATTATACTTTAAGGCTAGCCTCCTCTGTATGGGGACTCGACTTCTTATCATACAAGGACAGCAACAATGTTGCGCATAGCTTGATTATTTCTTCAGACAACTCACAAATGGTAACACTCTTCTACTATCATTCCATTGACTGCCGTTTTTACCAGGTTCAATCTTGCCAATTGGCACACAACATTCCTGACGTTTCGTTTATTTCTGGTATTGAGCGTGATGGTACCCATTATATAGAACTATCAGCTGCTTCAATATCGGGGGAGGTTTTTACGTTCGAGGTAAAGTTTGAGCTAATAGAAGGACCACTTGACTATAAAGATTTTGATTATTTCCGTAAATCAAAGGTACATTACGTCTACCCTTCAATGGTAGAGTATGATCGAGAAGAACATGTAACAAGACTGGAGCTAATGTTCCAACGTGTATCGTTCGTGAAACCAATTATAACCTCCAGAGCTTTACTTGATGACGAATGCTGGACTGCTAAGACTGTTCTGTCCTCTGATTTCAAACAGGTTGTGTCTATATCTGCTGTGTTTGGTGACTCTTCAATTGACGAACCTCAAGAGATAAACCATATAATTAACGAATCGACTATACTTGATTTGTTATTTGATCCAGTTAAAACAAGTCACTTGGGACTTGCTGCTAGCTGGCAGTTCTTCGAATGCATCGTTGCACTGTTTACTCCGCATAGAAGTACCCTAAAAAGTGCTAAATTGACGAATGAAAGTGACGAATATGGTAGGATTCACCGTGCATACCTTTACACTAATCAAAAATTGCAACATAGAGAGCGAACAGAGTCTACGAACGGGAACTCCTACAGAATGACCCGGGAAGACCTACAACCTACAAATTTCCTCGTTGTGTCAACTAGTGAGAAGGTTGGTTTGTTCAGAACCAATCTACTATGTAATGCTGCAACAAAGCGTTTGTTTGACTTGGCCATTCCTTTCAACGAAGACAGCAAGTACTCCAACAGGATATCTATAACTGAAGTGATACCGCAGTTACAATGTATTGTTGTTGTTTCACAGCAAGGTCTCTGTTCTATCCTCCGGCTTTGCGTCTCTCGTGGTGTATATGGGTTTAGACAAGAACATGTGTTCCCAAATGCATTAAGCTTAGCGTTAGGCCGAACAGGATTCAGGACCATTGTGGGACTTTGCGTGCGGGATAAATCACCAAGTAAAGCGGTCCCACGGTTTATAATTTACCTAACATACTCGGATGGTGTATTTCTAGGGTATGAATTGAGTCTTCGAGAAGGAGACTTGACCATTGTTGATGTTTAAGGATACACAAAGACCTTTGAAGAACAAGCAATTACTCACAGAGATTGAAGTACAATAAAAGGGGAGACAAGCTGCAAGTGATGATGAAGTTCCTGGATCAAAGCCTGCTTACATTGTGCAATGGGTCAAGTTTATAGTTTTACTCAAAGTCGCGTCTTTATGCAAACTTATGGTGTTGAACTTTCCAACTTATTTCCTTAATAGGAAGTCTGCTGTATTGTCTGACTCGCGTCTTTGTACTTTTCTCCATACAAACAATGGCAAATACATGATGAATCAAATACAAGTAAAAGTAACCAACATCTTCCTACCGCTCCAGAGTACTGATTAACTATGGACTTGCTAAACCTAGGCTCGCGTGCACGTAAAACGGGTATTAAACCTCGACAGAACTTGTCCAAGGACAAGTATAACATGGAGGATATAGATGAATTTTTTAGTGAAGATGAAGACAAGCTTGAGAAGAATGCCCCAAATAAGAACCTCACACCGAAATACGACCTCGACAGTGGTGCCAGGAGAATCAACTTTACTGATGCAGAAGCTGTTTCGTTTAATTTCTCGCCAATACTGATACTGAGAAAGCATGCTCAAAAGAGTAGGAAATCACCTTTGGGGTCCCCCTTGCCTGACACCAAGAAACCAGCATCAAGTGATGACGATAGTGGGCTGAATCGACCAAATACACTGCATCGCATAAATAGTGACAACGAGAGAGATGACAATGATTACGGTGATTATGATAATGATTATGATGATTTCGAAGATGATTATCAGCCATCAGCCAACCCAAGTCAATCTACGCAAGGTTCTCAATCGACGTATTATACCCAGTCACAGTCGCAAGCCGCTCAGTCGCAGCTCTCACCAGCAGCTGTTACTCCTGTAAGACTTTCTCCAATTGCAAGAATCCCCAAGAATAAAAAGGCAGGTACGCTCACCAAGAACATGGCTCTTGGGAAACGTCGTAAGTCTGCTAAAACGAGCCAACTAACACAACATTCTGAGGAGGAAACAATTTTTCCAGAGAGCCGACAAAAGGATATACTACTGACAGCAAAGACTGGGTATGTGGTACCGGCTTCGCGTCTACCCTCTCCACCTCCAGATGGACTCCGGAGATCAAGAAGAACGAAGATTGCCCCCTTGGCCTTTTGGAGAAACGAACGTATTGTTTACACAAGGGCATTTGAAAGCAATATGGATGCAGATACAACTTTGGTGCAAGATATAAAGAAGATTCCTCTTCAAGAGATTAAAGAAGTTGTTCATTACCCGGAGATTGTTGAAGACTTTCCACAGCATAATACCAAAAAACGACTGAAGGTTGTAAGGAGACAGAAGAAAGACAAAGACGAATATGACTATGAATCTGATCCAGAAATTCCAGGTTCAGAATGGTTTGTAGAAGGCGAGAAGATAGTTGGAGTTGTTGAGGGAGAGGCAAAAGTTCCAAAGTTAGTTGCATACACACCAGATGGTGTAAACTATATAACTCCAAGAGATGCTGAACCAGGCCTTGATAACTTCCGTGTGGCACCACTCTTCGAAAATAACAAGGATTTGAGTGCAGCTGGGCTAATTGAATTTCCCTTTGAAGGTGTTAAAATGTTGAAAGATTCTGGCGAGATTATGTATAATTTCCATGTGGTCAAGGGACTTGTTGAAGTGGTGCTAAATAGTACGAAGTTTGTGGTGACTCGCGGTTGTTCGTTTCAAGTACCAAGTAGGAATACCTATGGATTCAAGAATGTGGGGAATACTGCTGCCAGGTTATTTTTTGTGCAAACTAGAGTGATGGAAGAGCTGGATGGTGAATGGTAAGTTGGATAAGGACTTTCAAATACAAGTAGCTTTGAATCAACTTAATGAAAACAACTTTCATAGGTTGATATCTATTAAGCATTCTTACATACACATTTAATAGAATAATCATTTAATACAAAACGTAGATATTATACAAGAAGGATAGACAATTTTTAAAGCACGAGCAGTTTACTCTTCAATCTTGGTCACTTCAGAGTTTTCAGAATTATATGAGGCAATCAACTTTACCTTGAATTCAGATGCGGCAATTCCGAACTGTTTCAAGATCAAAGCTTGTCTGACGTCTAAGACGTCACCCTTGGTACATACAAGGTATGGTTCAGCAAGAGTAACTTTACCTGCGGTCATTTTAGTTGGGATCTTCATCTTATTTCTCATAGTCTCTTCCATTGAGTGAGACATTGGAACATCTTCTTCAAGAGGAATTTGGCCACCTCTAGAGTAGATAATTCCAGCTGGGATTTCAAAATCTATTGGAGCTCTAGACTTAGCTCTCGAGAAATCTTGCTTTGAGTAAGCAGCAAAGTAAGCTTGGACTGTTTCTGGGGTTTCATCAGTGAATAATAAACCTGGCACACCAGTGACGGTCTTTGATAATCTGTGTAAATTGTCCTTGTATTCTTCCTCAGGAGTATCACCGAGAGCCTTTTCCAACACTCTTTTCTTACCCATGATTAACTTGGAACCGTTCCAGTCAGATCTTATATCCTGCAACACTGGAGTACGGACATCATCTAACTTCAAAACCCAAACGTATTTGAAAGTATCTGAAGCTGATCTTATTTCATCAAAGATACGGGTCTTGTTTTCCTTACCCTTCTTATCAGTTTGGGCTAAGGTGATGAGCTTGGAACGTTTAGATCTAGGCATATTTATAGATTTATTTATTGATAATGGTCAAAGATAACTATTAGTCTAGCTCATCTTATAAAAAAAAATTGAAAACTCGATCGAGAGTTTTTCATCTTCTGGAGATGAGCTCGATAATTTGGTAGCGCGTGCTCACAATATTTCATACGTAATTTGCAACTCTTGCAAGATTGGGGGTGGTAAAGCATCTCCTACTAAATCACTTATAAGGTTGTAAATATCCGTGATATAAGTCGTTGATAGTTCATATTGAATTGATGGAGATATTACATTATCATTTAAGAATATCTCAACTATAATCAAATACAATTGCACCATCTCATCGGTAATGGTACTATCGAGTCTTCTGATTCTT
This sequence comes from Kodamaea suecica, assembly GCA_030558315.1. Classification (NCBI taxonomy): domain Eukaryota; kingdom Fungi; phylum Ascomycota; class Pichiomycetes; order Serinales; family Debaryomycetaceae; genus Kodamaea; species Kodamaea suecica. Next base: position 29,340 of record JAJMSH010000086.1, on the reverse strand, counting down.
CTTACTCCCATCTCCAATCCAATTCCTCTGCCTTGGGAATACCTAAGGATTCTGGACTTCGGTGAGTATCCACTAATGCTTTGCAAAATATGATGTAATTGACGAACTAGAGTAAACCCCAATGTATTGGACTTGTTGGCACTTGGATTTTCTATCAATTCGTCTACAATAGATTGCTTGTTGAATATAAAGTAGTCACTGTAGCATTGCATCGCAAGCTTGGTTCTTGGAATGTCTATCTTGGGTTGCTTAGATAATCTTTTGAAGTGCTCCAAAAATGTGACGTTTAACGTTTTTGCATCCAAGGCACACACTATGTACCGCAAGGTTATTCCAATCAGAGAGATACAGCTCAGATTGATGAGTTGAAATAACGTTTCCAAACAATCATTGAACTGAACTGTACTTAGCTGGTTGCTGGATGAGTAGATAAGATAATCGCCAATGAACAAAAGTAGAAGGTGGTTGAAATTAGAAGGAACATCACAGACTTTCTTCACAATTTGGTTGAAATTTTGATGAATTATTGAAGTGTAAGTATCAACTATCTCTCCAACCACTGGATCATCTCCTACAAAGTTTGTTGAGAGTAGAAACCTGATCTTATGAAGAATTCTTTCTTGTTCGGCATCTTCACCAGTGGTATGCACCAACACATTGAATTCGCTTGAAATGTACTCAAACATGTCCTCTGGACACTGGCAAAGAAGATACTCCAACTCAAATGCTATTTGATCTAACGTTTCCTCTCCACTTTTGAAGTCTTCGGGTGTTAACCAAAAGTATTTTGCAAAACTCTTTGGGGTGATTTCATGGAGGAGTTCCTGAATTGAGCTACTAAGTTTGAGTTCTTTAACTTGAAAATTGTATTTCTTAAATACTTTCTTAGGCAGCAACCGATCTAAGAAAGTGGGAGCTGCCACATGCACGACAGGTTCGTCATTTGAATCTTGGATGGACAATGAGATGTCTGAACCGGTTGTATAAGGTTCATTTTCCTCTGGAGCTGTTAGTACATGCACCAGTGTGTAATGAGAATACGATACAGACAAATGATCCTTTCTATCGTTAGAATCAGATTCAGACTTGCGGTCAATGCTCTCTATGCTACCTTTACTCTTGTCAACTTCATTGTCGCTGGCTGTCTCAGCATCCTCGAGATTTACGTTTCCTCCTCTGGCTTCAGAGAAATCCTTAAAAACAACTGATGAACACTCTTTGGGAGGTGGTGTTCTTAGTGAACAGTTTGGTGACAAACTCCTCCCGCGGACAGACCTAATCTTTGAATTCCGCAAAGTTGGCAAGTTCTCTTTATTTGATTCAGTATCGAGGTTAAACAAGACCTTAGAACTTGCGATTAGGACGTCTGCATTGGTTATAGACACTATGCTTTGGTACGATGATTTATTCAACTCAGGGTTATCATCTAAAGAAACCTTTATTATTCCTAACGAGAGGGGAGCATTGTCTCCAGTCACTGGCTTGGCTCTCAAGCATTGAGAGTCCTGGGATACATTCCAACTATGTGACTTCTTTGAGTAAGGCGAGGCATGCAAGGAGTTGCAGTTGAAAGAACCAGACTTGGTTTGTACTGGGGTCAGGGTGAGCTCTCTGGAAATCAGTTCAGGAAACGAAATACCACTTAATGCACTTCCCCTGGGTGTACATTCTTTGAACAACATTCGACTAGAAACAGTCTTTGAAATAGATGCCACAGAATCTGTGGTTTGTGACCAAGAACTACCAATTGGTTCAAGAGGATTGACTTGCGAGTCTACCGTCTCCTGAACAGAGGTTATCTCTTGCTCATCCGTACTTGCAAACAACAAAGTCAACAACCAAACGAACAAGCTGATTAGCATAGTTGAAATGAAGATACAACAGACGGCATATACTTTGACCCAATCTATAAACGGGAGCACCATGGCCAAGTTGATGTACACGTCGTGGTAATCTGAGGCTTCAATAGCACTCAAATACTTATCAAAGAAGCCAGTCGAATTGACACCCGACAATAATACCAGTAATGCTTCAAGTGTACTGCCCAATTCTTTTGGCAAGAGATTCATGAATGATGAGGAAACCTTAGCATCATCCAGTGAGCTTGATGGGGGAGGATCTATCGAAAGAGGCGTGATATTCGTGGAACTAGCCAAACGTGGAGCATGGGACTCTTTCCAAGTAATGTGCAAAACGACTTGCCTCATGAGGGTGCCAATCGCACTTAAAACTTGTTGCAATATGTATTTAATATTCATTTAACTTATGGTTCAATTGAGTGGATCTCCTAATCATTACGAGGAAAGAGTAGCTGCAAAAAAGGGAAGCGGTTAGACGTCAAAAATACGAATCCAGAGATGCTGCAAAAAAAAGACCCCACAAAATACCACTGCTTAGCGATGGAGGAGACGAAGAAGAGCTATTGAAGTTTTGGGTCGATAGAGCTAAACAACGTTAGGCTGGAGTCAGTTTCTCTCTGAAAACATATTCATTACGAGCTCCACAAGTTAGTATTTGCGGTGTGTTTAGGTTTCGATCGTACCTAGTTGACTCTGCTCGAGTAGGCAATACGTCTGAAGGCAGATACAGTGGTAATAGAGAATGCAATAGAGCTTATAACAGAGAGAATTTATAAGTATAAGTGAATTAGCATATGAAAGGTCCGTATTTTAGTTACTCAGTTTGAATGCTGTTGTTTGTAAGTGCTGTTGTCATAAGAGTAACAGGTTAGAGAACATCGACGAAGACTAAAAGGAGTATCCAATCAAGCCCTGTTGGAAGGCCCTCCCCGAATAGTAGCTTTGAACCAATATTACAAATACATGAGCCATCAGTAACCAGCAATCGAGTTACCCAGCGACTTCAACAGGCCGTTGAGCGCATATTACTAGTACGAAGTTTCAACACAGCCATGAGTCTCTACTCTCTCATTACTTTTTTTAACGTTTATTAAGAAATTTATAGAAAGGATTGATCAATGAATAAAGCATTCATCAAGATCAAATTGAATTCGCTTGAAGTGAACAGAATATTTCTCAAGACAAACATATTTGTATGCTTTCAAGTGGTATTTATGGTCCAAATTTCTAGCTGTATATTGAGTTAACATGTTTGTATGCCTTCAATAGTGCATCATTATCCAAGTCTCTAGTTGTACATTGGACAAGCCGGTTTACCAGTCACCTGGAACCATGGGGCCATTATCGTGTTGGATATTTCTTTGGTCCTTGGTACCACCCGGTCTTCCTGGTGGAATGTAAGGATCTGGGTGTTCGTAGTATTTCAACTTGATCTTGGCATCGGCAATAGCCTTTTCTAAGTCTTCTGGGTTGTCGATGGTCTTGTTGGCATCGAATTGGGATCTGATCCTTATGGTCTCAGCTCGGTACACATCAAACTTCAATGAATGATCATAAGCAGTTCTCAAGGCTTGTCTAAACAACGAAACAACCCTCTTGGTGTTGGCTTCAGTGAATGGTAATATAGGACCGGACATTATGGCGAGTATGTTCAATGAACTGCTTGTTGTACTCGAGATTTGTTAAATATAATTTTCAATTTCCTCAGTTTCATTGGACGGATTATATGCAGGAGACAGGTTTTATCATCGTTGCGTTTTTGGTACTAGTGCTTAGGTATGAATACGAGAGGTACTTAAAGTACGGGGTCCTCGCTCTTGAGCTTGTGAACATGCTCAACTCGCGGTGTTGAATTGGTATTCTTGTTGCATAGTTACAAGATCGTTCTCGAACTATTGAACATGCTAAACTCACGTAATATTACAATAAAGAGAATAAAGTCATAAATATCTGTGTCTCACTCCTCACGGCTTCTGGCATTCTCTCCATCTCTCCTTTATTTCTACCCATTCTTCAGCTAGTATTCTACAATTGTGCTTCGACAGCCATCAAAGAGCCAACGAAAGACAAGATCAATCTGCTTCTCACTTCGTTGATATCCTCTGGCAATAACCAAATCAATGCTCCCAACTTTCTGGCAATCGAAATAGCCAACTTAGCATTGGCATACTTCTCTTCGTCAGAGATGTTGCTTCCCAGGTAAACCAAATCGTAGTCCACATAACCTGGTTTAAGGCCATTCAAAACATCCAAAAGGAATTCACCAGATGATATCGTTGAATCCTTGAATGATCTGATAGTGGATGACTTGCCACCCTTTGTAACATGAGAATTTGCCCACCTCAAGATATCGGTATCTGATAAGTTCTTGTTGTTATTACTCAACTTGGCTAATGTGTTGGTGATGTTACGTCTCATCAATTGCCATACCAATCCCAAACTCAATAATTTGTTTCCATCTACAATATCTGACCCTTCAATTCCCACAAGAGAGAAAGCATTAGCCTTTCCGATTTCAACAGCGTAGTTGGTGTTTTCCAATGCCTTGAAACGCGACACTTCCAGTGCACCCACTGGTTTCTTGTTAACATGCTTGAACGAAACACTACCTGGCATAACCTTTTCAAAAGCCTGTAATAAAACCAAACCATCCTTCAAGTCTTCGAAGAGCGAAACGACTGGAGGATCAACGTCCAATGAGTTAAGCCATAATGTAAAAACTCTAGCTTCTCTTTCACCTTCAGCATCGAAGTCTTCAATCTCAATTTGTTCATGTTCTTCAATTGGGTCTAAACCTGGGTGGGTGTTGAACAAGTGAGCTACGAATGCCAAATTCAACCTAGGGTTACCAGAAACTAAGGATGATGGAGTCAAGTACTTGCGGCATCCAATTTTCTCAGCATTGTCCAACACTTGCTCTGCTCTTTGGTTAATGTTGGAAGTTTGCAATGGGGACATATCACAGTACTCCGGCTGTAATTGATTTAACAAGATTGTGTAGTTCTCACCATCACTCACATCCTTAGAGAAATTGGCCACTCTTCTTTTTGCGCCTGCGTTCTTCAAGTGGTAGTTGAACCAACGTAACAAAATCTGTTCTGGTGGGAATCTTAAGAATTGTTCCAAAGTTTCATCCTCTTCTAACAATCTGTATAATTCAGGATGATACTTAATATCCACCTTCGCAAGCAAACCTCTTCTAATAATTTGCCAGATCAAACCTAAAATCAAATGTTCCTTACCATCAATAATATCTTCTGAATGTACATTTACTACCACACAGCCAATAGCCTTTGCAGAATTGATGACAATATTAGCATTTTCGGACATTTGAAAGTTGTTCAATGCCTTCTTACCCTTTGGTAAGTTCAAGACTCTGGTATCGATGGTATCAGGAACAGAATCATTGATCAACTTTGATAATACCAAACCATCACGACACTCATCGAACATTTGGAACGACTCAGTGTCGAATGGCAAGCGTGCACCGATGTCCGAATCATCAACTAACACCGAATTAATGTGGCGAGTGAATTCAGTACGTTCTTCATCGTTTATGGTGTGGGTAGTACCAGCAGTCTTTCCTGAGATGTATGTTTTACGTGCTGAATTGGCGGTTGGCACTGGAGGAGGAGCTTTCTTGATAATACGAGCAGGAGAGCCTTGTACAGCGTCAGCAGGGGCTGGAGAGGAGCCAGAGCCAGTGGACTCTTCCTTTAATTTTGCAATCAATTCAACGTAATCATCCAATTCAACGTGACCAGACGCATCGACGTCAACCCTCTTCAATGCTTCTCTAGCTTGATCATAGGTATACAATCCTTTCAGCGAAATGGCAGAAACAACATCTTTCTTTTCAACCCAGCCTTGGTCGTCCAAGTCAAGGGTTCTGAATTGCTCAATGACATCGAAGATTTCAGGCTGGTCCAACACAGGATACTTCTTTTGATATTTCAACACGTTCATGGTTGTAATTGGCACTCTAGGTAGGAGATTCAACTGGATCTTCTGGATTTTAAGGGTTGTTTTGTTGATGTGGTTGTTCAGCCCAGTTTATATAAGCAGAGCACTGCCTGCCAGAAAAAAATGACTTTCCCTTTACGTCATGGTGGTGCACGCCCATAATCTCACGCAGTACGAGTACGTGTGGATTCTCTGGCTCTGTGGAAACTATCGAAGACTAAAGGTGTCATTAAGGCACTGGGGTTAGCAGATGTATGCTACTTGAGTGGAAGAAACTATTGATGGTGAGATGAAACCAGGTTCGTTGTTTGTGAATCAAAACTCTACTGGTGGGATGGTCTTAATTGAAGTGAAGGGTTTTGGTAAATGAAAAGTTCTATAATGGAGTGCTTGTAAGCAGAATACTCTAAATATACGAATCACATTTACGAGAAGTATCAATAGACTGAGTATGCTGAATCGGATCTAAAAGGAGTACCATCAATAACTTTGGAAGTTGTGGTTTATACCGTTGCAGGAATGCCCCTGTAGTGATTTGTGTCTGTTCAGACTACTGTAATATATTGCTTACCTTGTAGCATACTTGAGACACGCTTCATCGCTATCATCACGCATTTAAAAGTCCAAAATTACCAAAGGAGCAGTATTCGCTTTCTTACCTCTAAAATTTCCTCGCCACGTACTGTTTCTCACTAACCCTCCAGCAGCCCTCTATCTTCCTACTCTTCGCTCCATCTACTAAGATCTTTCACGTGACCCAATCCCGCATTCTGAGCGATATGGATATCGGAAAATATATCCTCCAGTTCTACACCTCTTGGCTCTTCATCGACCAGCAACAAAATGGACTCTGGCAAGGATGTATCAATCTATTCTGAGTCCATTGATTCAAGGATTCCCTTAGCTGAGAACGAAAAAACAGAAAACGGAAACTCCCTATTTCTGAATGCCTCCATCAGCGAGCTGGAACAACCGAAGTTCGAAATTGAACAAGTGCAGCTCCAATTCCAATTGAACCATTCCTTGAAAAGGTTATCTGTTCAAAACGATAAAATGTACCTTTTCTTGAATAAGATGGTTTATAAGATTGACTTGAAAAACCCCTCTCGAGTGAATCAATACCTGCTTCCCGCCAATTGTAAATTAACCAATTGCTGGTTGCATGGGAACGGTTCTCATTTGATAGTACAAGTGAATCACAACTCATACTACTATCTCAATGATTCATATAAGAACTTCAAAATATTGCCAAGGTTGAAGAATATGGAAATCAATCAAATAGCGTTCGTCAATGCCACTGCAACAGATTCCACTGGCGATTTCCTACTTTCTACAACTGACGGAACAGTTTATATTGCATTGATAAAATCTCATGATCCAGCTACTCAAGAGAATAAACGTGATGACAAATACGTTAAGCAAGTGTACAAGTTCAACACTCCTCATAAAACAGTGTCTGGAATAGCATTTGCAAATAATAATACCCAAATTAACATATTCGTTGGAAGCAGTCAGTACACTTGGGACTGTTTTGACACTTCATATTCAGAACTACTTGATGTATTCAAAAGCAATCCACCCAAGATCGATAATTTATCTGCTACTGGAGGAGATGTGCCAACCAGTCCTTATATATTTGGCCATAATTCACAACTGTATGCGTATGTGAACGCAAAGACTGGAGAAATTCACTCGAATGATATTGAAATAGAACTATCCGGAACAGAAAAGCTTGATTCCGAAGATTTCGGTACCTTGCATGACTTGATTATTACACCACATCATTTGGTAACTACATGTAATGAAAACCTACTTATATTCAACAAATTATCTCGCGGTCCACCAGTGACCTTAAATTGGAAGCAACACTTGCAAAATGAAGTATTGCAAGGTATAACTGCAGACTACCTGTCAGGAACCTATTGGCTATTCACCAGCAATTCAATTTATGAACTTATTGTCCAGAACGAATCCATTTCAGTGTGGTTCAACTACTATAGAATGGGGAAATACGACGAAGCATTGGACATTTTGAATAAAGCTGAGTCAAATGTATTTCATAAAAAGGATCTAGTGCTTATCAAACAGGGTTACCATTATTTGCAAGAGGGTGGGTTTGGAACTTCTGGTGATGTGCAATATGATGACCTAGTGCAACTACAGGTGAAGGGGATTAAAGTATTGGCACAACTGACTGAGCCATTCGAAAAGGTGTGCTTGATGTTGTTCAATTTGCAGCATAGGAAAATAGATAGTTCTGAGGGTGAAAATGAACTGTCGGCTTCTGCCTCTTCTTCATTGAATCTAATCTCTGAAAAGTTGCTCTTGGAATACCTTTTGACCAAGTTTGAAATCGCGAGTACAGTCGAAAAGAATAAGATCCGCGTTATGATACTATCCAGCTGGATAATTGAACTATTACTAAGAATATTGCACCGTCTTGAGTCAGAAATAAGTGATACCAAATATGATACATGCAAGGTGAAATTACTTCGTGATTTAAATACTCAATTTGAACGTTTTGTCCTGCAAAACTATATTCAGTTTGATCGTAAGACAGTATACCAGATTATTACTGATTTGCACTACCCAAAAAAGCTTCTTTTCTATGCTGAATTGATAGAGGACTTTGAGTTTATGTTGAGCTATTATATTAACGTAAGCGACTGGAAAGAAGCACTTCGCACGTTGGTTAAATTATACACTTCAAAGACAGATGATCGTCATGAAATCATCTATAAGAACGCAACAGTATTGTTAGTGAATAGCCCAAAGCGAACTATCGAAACTTGGTTAAGGCTTGGAGACGGAATCAATTATGAAAAATTCTTACCATCAATACTCACTTATAACAAGAAAAATGATAAGATTGCACTCATCGAAAACCATAGTGTTCAATTCTTGCTGAAAGTGATATTTGACGAGGGAATCAAGAACAAACAGATTAACAATTACTATTTGTCGCTTCTTATTACTTATCCAAGAGACAAACCTTATGCAACGAAACAAATAATCAAGTTTTTAACTCAGATTAGGCTGGAATCTTCAAGCAAGAAAAGCCAACTATATGATTCGCATTTCATATTGAGGTTGTGTCTCACATACAAGCAATTCCAACCAGCAGTGTTAATTTTGCTTAATGATATGAACTTATTTGATCAGGCCTTAAAACTAGCGTTGGATAATGAGTTGGACGACTTGGGTGAGTTTGTATTGCGAAAATACGATGAATTTACGCTGGACCGTGAAGAAATGCACTTGGACTTAGACGAGAGGAAATATGAGTTTGATGCAAATGACGAAAATGCTGATGTTGAGCAAGATATCAGTGTTGTTAGCCGTATCAAGCTTGAGGAAGAGAATTTTAGTACAAAGAAGAAATTGTGGATTATGTTTTCAAAGCATTTAATAGATAGAGTGTGCAGTGGTAAATCTATAAGGTTGTTTGAGCAAGATGAGTACGATGAAGAGATTGAAAATGAAGAAGAAGGTGATGGTAAAGACAAGAATAAGATAACCGGAAAAGAAGACAAGATAACACTTGCAAGTGTCACAACAGACTTGGTGAGCTCAATGTTGCCTAGTGAAACCCCAGTGGATGCCCCGATTATTCTGAAGAAGCTTAACAAAGCTTTAAAGTATATTCTCCATTTTTCGAATGCCAGCGGAAACTTAGGTATAATTGGGCTCAAAGACTTACTTCCACTTTTCCCAGAGTCGATATTAATCAATAATTTCAAGGATGAGATCGTACGCTCCCTCAACCAGTACAACAACAAGATCAACCAGTTGCAGTTAGAAATGAAGGAATCTCTCAACATTTCAAATAATCTAAAGCAGCAAATCAAGGACTCCGCTCGCAGTGATACCAAAGCTAAGGTTCATGCAATTATTAAACCTGGTGAACCGTGTAACATTTGTGACATGTTGCTACTTACAAAAAGCTTTGTCGTTTTCCCAAACTGTCTCCATGGTTTCCACAAAGACTGTCTAATTCGGTACTACTTAAAGCTGAGAGGTAATTACAAATTCAAGAAGATATACCATAGCTTCAAGAAAAGCCTGTCTGCTGTAAATAAGGCAGAATTGGATGAGGTACTATGCATGGAATGTCACTTGTGTAATGAGAGCAACATAGCACTGATCGACAGTAATTTAATAGATCCCGAGTGGGATGTGGCTGAAATAGAAGAGTGGCGGTTATGATTGTGAGTTGTTTTCAGCACTTTGTATATTGTACCCACTTTTTCAAATAAAAACATACACTACAGAAGAGAATTGGATTCGATAATAGCATAGACAATGTATGTACTTTGAGTAAACACACTACAGTCCACCCAAAAAACCGCAAACGATATAGCAGTATCCAGCTCAAAGTTAGCAGTATGCTCAAGGAAATTGTTGCCGAGACTTTGAGTTACTTCAATGTCTCATTTTAATTGTTAACGCATATTCAAGAGAATACGTGAGACAACTAGATATCAAGTAAATTCTCTAACATAGAGATCTCCTATCTAAATCATCGAAGTAGCATATTATTATATGCACACCCGATGCACTTTTTTGGGAGCTCATCTCAAGCAAAAAAAATATATAAAACAAATATACTTATACCACCAACTACAACCAAGACATACAATGGGTAAGGTACAAAAGAAGAACAGTAAGGGTCGTTTGGATAGGTACTATTTCCTTGCTAAGGAAAAGGGGTACAGAGCTCGTTCTTCGTTCAAGCTTATACAGATTAATGAGAAGTATGGTCATTTCTTGGAAAAGTCTAAGGTGATTATTGATTTATGTGCTGCTCCAGGTTCATGGTGTCAAGTTGCTTCACAATTGTGCCCAATAAACTCATTGATTATTGGTGTCGATATTGTTCCAATCAAGCAAATGCCTAACGTCACTGTTTTCCAATCGGATATTACCACAGATGATTGTAGATCCAAGTTGAGAGGTTACATGAAGACATGGAAGGCTGACACCGTATTACATGATGGTGCACCAAATGTAGGTGTTTCGTGGATTCAGGATGCGTATACACAATCCCAATTAACTTTGCAAGCCTTGAAATTGGCTGTTGATAATTTGAGTGCTGGTGGTACCTTTGTCACTAAGATCTTCAGATCCAGAGATTACAATAATTTAATGTGGGTTTTCCAACAATTATTTGACAAAGTTGAAGCTACCAAGCCACCTGCTTCACGTAATGTGTCTGCTGAAATTTTTGTTGTTTGTAAGGGTTTTAAAGCACCAAAGAAAGTGGATCCTAGATTGTTAGATCCTAAGGAGGTTTTCGAGGAGTTGACTACTGTGACTGTAAATAACGAACAGAGAGTTTTCAATCCAGAAAAGAAATCAAGACAGAGACAAGGTTATGAAGAAGGTGATAATCTCTTGTATCACAGCATGCCATTAATGCAATTCATAAAGGATGAAGATCCAATTAACATGTTAGGAGGACTTAACAAATTGGAAGAGCCTGATAAGGAAGACCAAGAATGGAAAATCTTGCGTAAGATGAAATCATGTACACCTGAATTCTTGGAATGTATCAAAGATTTAAAGGTATTGGGTAAGAAGGATTTTAAAATTATTTTGAAATTCAGAAGACATGGTCGTGCCCTCTTAGGACTTGATGATGCAGAAGAAGAAAAGGAACCAATTGAAGTCGAACCTTTAACCGAAGATCAGCGTATCGATAAAGAATTGCAAGAATTATCTGAAAGAAAAAAGCAAAAGAACAAGAGACTTAAGAAGAATGCCAATGAAATGAAACAAAAGGAAATTGTCAGATCGCAAATGAATATGTTGACCGATATGAATATTGGTTTGGAAGCTGCCACTGCTGGTGCTGAACATTTGTTCAACTTGAAGCTCGCCGAAAAAACTGGTGTCATAGATAAGTTGGCAGAAGGTAAGAAGAGTATGGTTTTCACTGAACATCCAGAGACTAAGAACGACGATGTTGTCTTTGATGATGACGTTCTTCCTGAAACTGAAGATGAATTGGATGGTTTGGAAGAACAATTGGATGACATGTACAACCAATATACAAAGAGAAAGGAAGAAAGAGATGCTAACAACCGTGCCAGAAAGGCAAGAGGTGATGATGCTGATGAAGCCTGGGAGGGTATCCAAGACGAAGAACCAGACTCAGACTCAAATTTGATGGAGAAGGATTATGAAATGGCAGACAGTGACAGTGACTCAGATGACGATGAACACATCCAGTTGATTGCTGATAAAAATGCCAGAGAAAACTTGTCAAAGACTGCAAAAGCTTTCTTCTCATCTGATGCCATTTTTGGCGAGATGGGTGATGAGGATTTATTAGAAGGTCTCACCAAGAAGGAAGAATCAGTTTCAAGTAATTCCAATACCATTAAGAAACCTGTTCTTCAACCTGTTGAAGAAGATAGTGACGATAGTAGTGACGAACAAAATGAGAGTGACTCTGACTTCGAGATTGTTGCTGCTGAAAGTGAACGCTCTCCAGACTCGGAATCCGACTCGGAAGATGAATCAGAATTATCCAAGAAGTACAACAAGGTTTCGCAAAAGGACAAGGTGGAGATTGCTACTGTCGAAGCAATGACATTGGCACATAAGGTTGCACTTGGACAAATGAATAAACACGATTTGGTAAACGAAGGTGTGAATAGATATTCGTTCAGAGACAGAGATGACTTGCCTGACTGGTTTAACGATGAAGAGAAAAGACATTCCAAGATCATTAAGCCAATTACTAAGGAAGCTGCATTGGCGATTAAGGAAAGACAGAAGCAATTAAATGCCAGACCTATCAAGAAGGTTTTGGAAGCACAGGGCCGTAAGAAGTACAGAGCATTGAGAAGGTTAGAGAAATTAAAGAAGAAGTCTGATGTGATCAATGATGAAGCTGGAAAGTCCGAAAGAGATAAGGCCGACGAAATCACCAAGTTGATGCGTAAGTTCACCAAGAAACAGCAAGTCAAGCCAAAGACTACTTTGGTTGTTGCCATGGGTTCCAACAGAGGGTTGGCTGGTAGACCAAGAGGTGTTAGAGGTAAATATAAGATGGTGGATGGTACCATGAAGAACGAACAACGTGCCTTGAGAAGAATCACGAAGAAGAATAAGAAGTAAATGGGTTTGTATATTAATATTATATAGTAATTATTACGTCAAGAAAGAAGTTGTAGAAATTGGTATACTTAAAAAATACATTAGGTTCTCTCTATCAGTTGTCATGGTGTGGCCTGCCTTTTTCCGTACATTATCTTTTGCGGCCATATCTATGGGAAAGCACCTTCTCCCATTCGATCAATTGCAGTTAAGCTGCTAAAATCGAGATCGAGTGACTGTTGTTGCGGTACTATTTACTCGGCATTTTACGGTCGACAGCAATGTTGGCAATTAAAGCTGAAATTGTTATGAAGATAGAGAATGAGAACGTCCAGTTTATGTACGTTTATCACAGACAAATCGTCTTATCCGCTCGTTTTAACAGGTACACCCCATGCTTAGAAGAGCCATCCTGGAGGAGATGTTTAGCATTCACTACGAATTTTAATCGTAAAGGCCTTCTTACGTTGGAAATGCCCTGATCTGGATTTTGCACCCAAATGGTTGCATGGTGCAAGGTGTACTGAAAATTTGGAATAAATAATGAGGTGAATGATGCTGGGCATTGAGTTTATAGCCTCTTACATGGAAACCTTCTTACCTGAAGATTAGGTTCCTGGAAAAACAATTGGGCAATTAGGTAAAGTAATTCATACCTAGGAAGAAGGCCTTGCGTTAGTGAGTATGAAGTCTATTCGTGAAATGAGACCTTTGTGGTTTGGCCGTAAGGGACCAGGTGCGACCAGATATCAGTGATGGCAAGTAAAGCCTTTTGTGACGAGTTTCTTTTACACTCGAGTGAATGAATCTAAGCTACTGAAGGTGCCTCATTGATAAAGTTGAGCCTGTTTCACCATGAGTCATCGGTGAAATTGAGTCATTGGGGAAGCAGTGAGTTTCCAATGTGTCATGAAATTACTATTTTTAACTTAAGTCGTGAGAACGACGTATGACAATTATGAGTTTTAGCTGGTGTAGATCAAACTACAGATTAAACAAATGTAATATGCTCACCCCACTTAGTAAATTGAATGACCAATGTTGTTTTTTAGTCGATCCCCGTATAGATAATATGATTTTATAGAGAATCTGAAAAGTATAAAAGAGCACAATTAGTCTCACTTCTAAAAAATTTTAAAAACGATAACTACAAGGGAAACGATAACTACAAGGCAATACAATCTAATGAAGTTGGCAGAAGCATTGAGACTACGGAAGGACTACGACGAAAAGAGAATTCAATTGAGTACTCGAATAGGTTCCAATTGTAAAGTTCAGGCAGGTGACACTCCATCTGAAGACCCATGGAAATTGGTACGAGAATACGAACAAATTTCTAAGAAATTGATAAATCTAATAACGAGAATCAATGAGGTAAACCTGGTGACAATGTTGGAATACATATCGCTGATAGATAACGAAGGAGACTCTTCCATTGGTGATGTTAACTCGAATGAAATTCCCAAAGGGGTAAAGATTGGCAAGCGAACAATGACATTTGCTCTCGCAGAGAGAGACGTCTTGAAGAAGAAGATACAAATGTATACAGCTATGGCAAACGCAGCCAATGTTGCTGGTAACTTACAGTACTCGAAGCTGGAAATTAAGATCATGGCAGCAGTTGATATGAAAACTATTAGAAAAAAAATAGACAATAACCTGAAGCTCTTGAGATTGTTAGACACTAGGATCCAAGAGAAGAACTGGACCGCTGATGTGCAAGATGAAGAACCAGAGGAAGCAGATGTTGCAGGCGAGGCTTTGGAAACTTTTATTACCACGACGGACTAAGTAAACAAAAGGGAAGTGGTTGATTTGCCATTTATATCCGGTACTCTAGTGAAGGCGAGTGTAAACCCCCTTGGCAGTAGGGGTCAGGGCTAGTTGGACTCGTCTAACTCGCCCAAGCTGTCACATTATCGAGACTTTATTAATTGCACTTATTAATAACACTCGCACACATCACGCTTCATCTATAACTAACCATTATGCTGATTTTCTAGAGGAGGGTGGGCCAGGGGGAGTATATACGCAAATACAAACTACCAATAATTTCATTGTAGGTGTGGTTGAAGAGTACTTAGTTGAGAAGACGAAGAAATCCTTGGGTGTAGGCTATTCTTAGTATCAACAAATCCAAGTACCCTTCAGTGACTGCGTACGTAAGCTGTGGGTGGGTATATTTTTGGTGCTGGCTGAAGCTACTTAACATCTAAGTCAGATCGCTCTACTTTTTTGCAGCCAAAGTCTGCTCAAACTTCACAACCGTAACGGGATAGTCACATCATGTGTACAATACCGTCGCTATTCGTCAAGGGGAAGTTGTTCAAACCAATAAGCATAAGACCATATCATAATAGGGCTGTACATAGCTCCTACTCTACGGTTATACTTGGGCTAAAAATGATATGTTGGTGGTGTATAGCGTGTGCACGCGTCTTCTAAAGCATTCACAGAGTCTTCTAAAGCATTCACAGAGTACAAAAGTATGAAGAACCCTGTTTCTGAAATTCAGTCAACCTTTGTGCGATAAGAGTACTGTAGCTGGAAATGCCAAATGCCGTTGCATGTGGAACATCTTTGCAGGATTAATAGCTTTGCAAGACGTGGTATCTAGGAAATCTCGCATTGTAGCACCGGCACCCAAAACCACACTTCATGATTCCAGCAGGAAATCTACGACGGTATAAGAGTAGTCAGCAGTCTGACAAATCAATCAGCTTATCGGAAAAGTCGTCACAACCATACAACGCACGCAGCTGCCTCTCCAAACGTTTACCCCTGTCTATCTCTAAGGCTGTAGCAGGCAGAAATGGCAAATCCATAAATATATGAATGTGCGCCCATTTTTGAAAACAATAGGTGGAGCCGGACTTACTGGAGATATAGACCACATTCAAACGAAGGTCCAAGCAATATGGAACAAGATAAGAATCGAAATCCAAGACAATGAACAAGATAGTTATCTTAAACCCAGTCAAGCCCCAATAGGTTGGCCGTCAATTGGAAATTCAATAGAAAAGTGAATAACCCAGTGCACATTTGAAGAGTATTTATATTCTCGATTGAAACTAAGCGAACTTTGAACATAGAAGACTTATCAGAGTGTTGCAACAAAGATCAAATTATAGAAAAGGACTAAAACGTAATAATTGAAAATGAGGATGATTATTTTGTATGAAGGTGTACGGGATACATTTGGCATTTTGATGGCGCATCCCAATGCAGTTAAATTGACAGTCTATGAAGCTAGACGATTGTTCCCAAAATGATATGGTTGGATAGTGTATATACTTTAGTAGAGGTAGATTGTGGAATCGCTTTTTTTAATCCTTCCTCTACAATGACGGTATTAATCTTGTACTTCATCAGTTGTGCTGGCTCTTGTCCTGTTCTTGGAATATATCGTACGCTCTTGCTGTTCATCTGTATATTTCATCTCCTTGTACTCCAATCTCCTTGTACTCCAACTCTAGTGGTTTTGCTGAAACGAGTTTGTTTAATCGTATTGTATTAATACCCCATTATTCACATGTTTCAAAGTATGCACCGTTAATTTGAGTGTCGCAAAAAACACCTCGAAGCAGGTTAAAACTACAGTATTTAGCATTAAAGGTAGTTGGTATTGACTTACGTATCAATCTCTACGCAATATTAAACTCACATTGCTAAACATTAATCTAAGCACTATGTACATTTGTTGCAATTTTGAAATCAAGAGCAAAACATAATACCAGGTGCATCAACTCTGTGCTTTACTACTCTTAATGAAGACAATTTCAAAGCACTAAAGAAAGCGAAATTTCAGCCCAACTTTATGTTAAAGAGGGAAACATATCCACAGATCGCTTAAGTAACTGTACGTGTACCTCTTTTGTATAGCTTCCTCAACACGTAAAGGCTTTTTTTGTGGGATCTTCTTGTCTGGATCTTGCATTTGGAAGGTTGCTATCCTGTTGAAATTAAAGGCTTTTGTACTTTAAAGTATTAAGCTTCCTTTCGCTTTCCCCTGCCTCTTGACCAGAGTGCAGTTCTTGGGTGTTGAGACCTGGAATGTTTACAAGTTATGACAAGACGAAAGCGTATGGGAGTGGGCACTCAAGGCATTTGTTCAATTTATGCTTTGTATCATGGACGTCTGCCAACATTGATAATAAAGTTTTTGTAACACATTGTAATTCCATTTTATATCAAAGTTGGTTGACTAATTTTGCGTTGAATGCTTGTAATAGTCTTCCTTCATTTGTAATCCTTAAGCTTGTTTATTTTGTCATAAAGTCGCCTAAATGTTGTAGGTGATGATCGTCCAGACTCTTCCGGTTAATAATCCCCAAGATTGCGCCGTCCATCTCGCTACTCTTACTCTTAAAATGCTATTTTATGGCATTCCCCTTATTCCATTAGGCTAGTTTCCTATTGTGCGTTATTAAAGATTATTTTCCTCTTCATTCCATTTTGCCTAAGTTGTGTCCCATTTATTAGTCCATTTCACTCCATCAACACCGATGAACCCTTCGTAACACGTTTGAAGCGTCTCCCTTTATCCTTTGAAACTAGGTGCCCCTCCGTTCCAACCAGCCGTTTAAGCTTTACACTATTGTCTTGAAATAATCATTAATCTTAAATCTTAAATGATCACTTCTGGATTTTTGTACTTCGTTTGCCGAATTTGCTTGGGTAATCTAGTTCTCTTTCCCTCACTTACACTAATTCTGTATCATCAATGCAGTGTTCATGCGTGGTATGTACTACGTATTGGGCTTGGGGTGCCCAGCATCTTCAGTGAAGTCTTGTGCCACTCAAGCTTGGTTTGATGTTCAAATCTTATGTAGTTGTTTCCCACTCTAACTATCTGACCTTCTCACTCTGTCTTCCATAACTCCAACTTCCAGTGTTTGGGGCATTTATTTTTAGCGCTTTGAGTCAATTATGTATGTTTTCTTTGTGTAATATTCGTACGGTTATGATTGCAAAAAGTGGATTATAATCGTATTGGAACACACTTGCACCGTTATTTATAGCCCTTTATATTCAATTGTGTATTATAAAGAAGCCTATAGCATAAAGGAACTCATTCATTTAACATCAACGCCCTCACGTACTTCCTTAGTCTTTGTCATTCGTCATTAACAACTTTACTTCAAGTCAGTCATTTAGTACTTGAATAGAATAAACCATCCTTCGTATCATCCTTGTACACCCATATAATCATCCTACACCTATATAATCATCCTTATACACCTATATAATCATCCTTATACACCTATATAATCATCCATATACACCTATATATTCCTCCAGATCCACTCGACCCATCTCAAACTCACTTCAACAGCTCACTGCCACTTCATCCACCTTATATCCTCAAATAACACACCCACAGATTGCACCACCTCCTATCCTTCATTCCAATCTCACCAAATATAAGCACAACAAATTCAAATAATTTCAACCATTTGTACTGCCCCCATCTCGCCCTACATTGCTGTATTTATCGCTATCACCATTGTTTCTTTTTTTGACACACACTGAGCAACACGTTTGCTAGCTTTCCTTCATATACAAAGCTATTTAATCAACGTCCCCCCGTATCTTGTCGATTTCATGATAATTATCTTGAATCTCCAATCTGAATCGAATTAACTACCCTGGTTCTCGTACAAGCTTCCCGATTAAAACTCGTGGTGGATTCGAAACCAAAAACCAAAAAATCGTCCCAAAAAAATATAAATATATATTTAGAGAGCAAAATTTTCTAAAGAAAAAAACCACCATCATCATTTCAAAAAGCTATTTACCCCCTTTCCCTTGTCTACTTGCTAAATTGTCATAGCGTCCATTCATTTCATTTATTCTAGTGTTGTCGTTGCTTCATTCGCTCCTTCTTTCACGATTTGTATCACTTAACTTCATTCAACGTGAATGCAATAGGACCGAACTGTTTAACAGGTAGCTGATATCCATTATTCATTATTCATATCTTCCTTTCCATTCAATTTCATTTCATTTCATTAATTTTATCGTTTGTTGACAATTTCCGGTTGATCTTCCTCGTCTGCTTCGTTGCTACATTCACACTTCATTCGCCCTTGCTTTTAGTACACACATGTACATTTAATCACATCCTCTGCATTTTTTCACTTCCATGATATGAGTTCCTTACCAAACCAAACACATCTATCTGTGACCCCAAACAACCGAAGACACAAGCACAAGCGTTCAGCTGCAATCTCCGGTGATTTCGATGCAATGGGCTTGGGCCTATTTGCCCCTAAAGCAAGTCCTGGTGGTCATACCTATAGTTCAAGCACTGGTAATCCAGACTACTTCAATAATTTCGATATAACAAACTCAAAAGATACAACATCAGGTCCTGATTCAGATTCTCACTATAAGTTCAACAATTTCGATAACTTTGAAGATTTCACAAATAAACCCGTTCTGGATGACTTTTCTTTTCCGAATAAGGCATTCAGCTTAAGTAGCTCGCCAAGAGCTAACTTTGTTCCGATGTCCCCAAATATATCAAGAAAGACCACCTTCCATAGTTCAAGTAATAGCTTGAACTCACCAATTAAAATAAGTCTGCATAAAAGGTCAGCTACGACTGCGAACACAACGAGCAAACGATTCTTCTTAAGTGAAGATGCTACGTTTAATAATGAAAACATACCGGATGCAGTCATTGATTTGGATGAGATATTGAATGCTAATCTACATATTGGATACAACTTAGCAAGCAATTCTGCCAATAACTCAAATGGTTCGCTCCCCACTCAACTGGTTCTATTGTCACAAAATGGTTTGGCTCATAATCTGAATATTACTCCTCAATCAGTGGTTCCTGATTATGAGGACGATTTCTTAGCACTGCCATTCATCAAATATACCTCATCTTCTCCATTCATTTCATCTCCTTTGTATCATCAGACACAAAATAATAGTGCTCCCAGCAGTTTGACTATTGGTGGTACATTTTTGTTTAACCAACCAATTCAAGAGCAAACTGGTGATTTGATTGAAGAAGACGAAGATGCAACACCTTCAACTGAATTGTATACTAACTTATCTGCTAATTCATCATGTTCTAGTATTCGTTCCGCAGCCAGAATTCCCTTAATTGAAAAGACGCTTTCGAACTCTTCTAGGGATTCCTCATCATCGCTACATGCTCCGTACATAACAACTCCAAATATGATCTCGTCGGCAACCGCAAGTGGTAAAAGACTGGGGGCAAAAGCAAATAGATATCAGACGTTTTATGACCAATCAAGCAGAATATCCAATGCGATGAAGATTTCTTCGTCTGACAGCGTCAACATAATCAGATCAAATAGTAGTGGAACTAACATACTCGGTACCCCTATTCCAAGCTCAAAAGACAGGTCTTTGGGTCACTCTCTGAGTTTACCAAGCTTGAAATCAAATACTCAAAAGCGTATTATTTTGTTCCAACACAGACACAGGTTTACAAATGGCGTAGAGTATAAACGAATTGCCTCGCCACCAATGCACTCACTTTCACAGGAAAAGTTCAACTCAAGCTCATCCTTAAATTCGTTGAACTCAAAGGAAATTGATAATGAAAGAGAAAGTACTGAACAAGATAATTCGGGGCAAGATGATGTTGTACAAGTTGGTTTAGCTAAGCATGTTGAAATTAATACTGATCTACTCGAAAATGGGCACCAAAAGCATTCGCACATCCTTTTGGACACTCCAACAATTATACTTACACCAACAACCTCGCATGCACCATCAATTCCTACAAAGTCAGTAATTAAGACTTGTTCTTCCACTAGCCCTGTGAGCGTTCATTCAGACGTTTCGTCAGCTGTCAATTCAAGCAACGAAACTGTACAATCTACTGATCATTCATCATTAGCTTCACAACACGATAGTATTCTTGGTAAATCAAAAAAGGTAGAAGATAATGGTCGCCACCAATGTTCTCAAGACGTTAGCTCAGTACACTCAAAACTGAAAACGGGCAGAAGTAATAGTTCGACGCCAGCTATTGGAGTAAGCTCTCTGGGCTGTTACGATGGAACTTTATCTCCTTCAACGAATTCGACATTCAGACAAGATGATGATGACGACCAAAAGTCGCAAATATTGAATGACAGCACTTTGATAACGTCTATGAATCCCGATGAAACTATTGATTTCGCGAATGATAGTAATTGTGAGATAATGTCGCCTATTCCTTTGCATGCTGTGAACATCCTTTCAGAGTCCCCGTCGAGCAAATCTTCTAGTAATTCATCTCCGAAGAAATCTCCTCGGAGAATGATGACACCAGCAGAGGAAAAGATTTTGAAATTGACAATGATCCCTCCGTTCAGAACATCTTATTCTTCTTCCACAGGGGGGTCCTCATCGTTGGGTTCTTCATTGGTGCTGTCTCCAGTGATGTCCTCTACTGCAGGATTTGGTAGCCCACTTGCTACTTCATTCCCTGTTAGTGATCCTCGTCCAATTCATACTCCGAAAGGACTTCTGTTAGGTGCTCCTGAATGCACTCTTACTTCACCAACATTTTTTGGTAGAATGAACGCACAAACCACTAATAACCAAGTCAACACTGACAACCCCATTCAGGATCATTATCAAAATCACAGCCTTCATGAAAAAAACGTAC
Source organism: Kodamaea suecica (assembly GCA_030558315.1). Taxonomy (NCBI): domain Eukaryota; kingdom Fungi; phylum Ascomycota; class Pichiomycetes; order Serinales; family Debaryomycetaceae; genus Kodamaea; species Kodamaea suecica. The sequence continues at coordinate 7,773 of JAJMSH010000086.1, read as the reverse complement.
AAGAATCCCAAAATAATGCTCCACCACTGTTTGTTGTGTCACCGCCTCCTCCAATGTCTAATCCCTTCCAGATGCCGTTGCCAAAAGACGTCCCTGCAAAGACTAGAAGATCCTCAGCATTTTCTCTTTTTCATAGGGATTCTGACGGCACTCACCAACGCCGTGGAAGTACTTTTTCCGTGGCATCTGTACCGGTCAACTTGGCGCCCACGACGCTGTCAACAAGCAGCATGAGCACTACGAGACACCTACGCCACTCAAAACCCAAGTCCTTTTCTATGTCCATGCATGACTTGGCTCCCAAGTTCTCAAAGTTGGGGCTTGACCGTAACCAGTTAGACCCAGAAAAGAAGACTACGAAATTCAGTAGTTGGTTTAGAAAGAGATGAATTATATTAACCACGAATAAACGCAATCATGTTAAAAAAGTAGGAATTTTGTAAGTAAAGTCTATAATAGTATTTGAATGTAGCAAAGGATGCGTTCTCAAGTTTTTTTATAAAACAATAGAGTCTGAACCATGGAATATTTTACGAAATATGAAGAGACTAGAGAGAACTGTGAGCTTGCTCAGTCAATATCTTTTGTAATAGGCTTAGCGAAAGTGAGTTTTCACGAGGGCAAGTATAATTAAATCTTAAACAAATGGAGTATTACGTACAAAAAAGAGAGAATGATGCAAATAAGTGTTGAAAGCTGAAGCACCATCTGACAAACCTCCAGAGCAAGAATCAGCGTACGATGAGAAAAATTTAACTATAGATGAAAGTTAAGAAGGAGAATAGTACAGATTATTCCCCTTGACAGCAGAAAGTTCAAAATTGCCATACAAAACAAAATTAGTTTACTATATTGATATTTTCAAATCAATCTCTTGATACGAAACGTGGCGAGGGTACCTTATATTCGACTTTTCTTCACTCTACAAATTCGAGGTCAATTAGTTTCCTTTTACGCTGTCTTAAAAATTACCATAATCATAACTACTCTGTCTAGTCGTATTAACTCACGTCACTGTCTCAAGGTGTGCTCTCGCATGTATTCTGCTATGGTCTTGCGTAGTCCGAAATTTGCTGCGAAAAATCAATTGAGTCCTTGCCAAACTCAACGAATTCAAGTCATCGACAACATCAGTCTATTCAATTACATTCCTCCACTAAGATGTTCAACGAAGTGCCAAATGACTTTTACCAAAGATTATCATCAAAGTTTGATGCTGCTGTTAAAAATGAAAGTCTTGTATTCAGTGGCGAGAAGGCTGAATTTAAGGTGAACAAACTTTCTCTTGGGAAGACTACTGTTGATTTACAAACTACTTTATTACACTCTTTAGAACATAGACCATCTAAGGGAACTGTTGAAGCTAACCCGTTTGCTTCTCCGGAACCAGAATTGACTATCTTAGATTCGTTTGGAGCGAAGGATGAATTTAGAGTTGTTTTTAACAAGTTTCCAGTCGTTCCACGCCACTTCATGCTACTTACCAAAGAGTTCAAGTCTCAAAATACTCCCTTATCAGATAATGAATTACTTGCAACTTACTCTTTATTGCATACCTTGAAGTCACAGAAGGATGAGGAATGGTTTGCCTTCTATAACTGTGGCCCAGAGAGTGGTGCTTCACAACCACATAAGCATATCCAATTTATGACATTACCAAGTCGTGATACATTTGTCCCTTATGCAGACAAATTGGCATCAGAATCACAGCCATTTATACCTAATGTGAGAGATGAACCTTTGCAGAATGGTGACCTTCCATTTGCACATTTTGTGGCTCGTCTTCCTGATGATTCAGCGGATTTAGTTGAGGATGACATGACCTCGTACTTTGTTTCTTTATTGCAAAGAACTTTAACTGTCTTGAGAGCCAATGGTGCCAAACATATCTCTTATAATTTTGTCTTCACCACGAAGTATATGTTGATGGTTCCTAGATCGGCAGGAAAGTACAAGAACTTGGGTATCAACACCTGTGGAATTATGGGTCTTATCTTGTGTAAGAACCAAGAATTATTGGATATGGTTAATTCTGATGGCCCAGTAAGTATAATAGAAACTGTTGGGTTCCCTAGCACTGCTGGTCAAAAGAGTGAAGAGAGTGACTATTGATTACGTACTGAAATAGCTAGTTGCAAATAATCTTAGATCCAAATTAAGTAATGATGGGGCACGCACCAAAATTGTCCTAATAGGGAAGTCTGTAGTAGCCAATAAACGATGGAGAATTTCTGATTTTCAGGCCATTTTTCTTTGAATGAAAATAACTGTAGTGAACAGTTGAGAAACACATCTGCTAACTCATCATCTGACAACATGGCTTCCATCACATCTATTGTCAAGACTGCTGACTTCATCTTGTCCAGACCAACCTTGTCTAAGGTCATTCTCCCAGCTGCCAAGATCTTCACCTCGTTCTCTGGATACAGAGAAATGGGATTAAAGTTCAATGACTTGATCATTGAAGAAACTCCAGTCATGAAGAAGGCTCTTTCCAGATTACCTGAGATTGAATCATACACCAGAAACTTCAGAATCATTACTGCTCACCAGTTAGCATTATCTCACCAATTATTGCCAGCAAGCAAGGCCGTCAAGCCAGAAGAAGACACCCACTATTTGATTCCATACATTTTGGAAGCTGAAAAGGAAGCTTTCGAAAAGGCTGAATTGGACCACATTCAAGTTTAAGAGAGACTAACTCTCTGACCCACCAAAAACATTGAAACCTTTGAATCAAAAGTTCACGTATTATTCTACTCAACGCCTAGTGCTACTTGATTTAGAAGCCCAAAAGTGGATTCTCATTATATATAATAAATAAGTTACAAAGGTCTATGAATGTAGAATCTATGAAGTGATACAGAGTACCAGGTAGGTTGTATAGTGTAATTAGATATTTTAGCATGGGCCGATGCAAGCATATGAAAAAGTGGCCGAAACCTATGTAGTTGTGGGTTTGAAAGTGGCCAACCTAGCAATACCTGGTAAAGTCTTTAATGTTAATTGGAATCGTCTTGATTCGACATGTCTAGTATTCCTCTAATTATACTGACCGGTCAAGTCTTGCCAAGCTTGATTTTTCTACATACCAACCTTGTACTTTCGCAATTGCTCTAATGCCAAGAAAGTTACAATAGTATGTGGTCCCAATCTAATAAAAGAAGGTAACCAACCTCTGAACATGAATCCAACCCCTTCAGTTTTCACTGCTGTGGTTAATATAGAAACTGCACTGGCACCAGCAGCGGACTTGGCGTTCATGATTCTAGTCTTGACGACATCTGCTGGCGAACAAACAGTTGTTGCAACTAAACCAGCTAAGAGCGAGGCACTGAAATGAGTTGATTTCTTTGAAGGGTCTAATTTGAGGGTATCAACAAGTAAGTTCTTTGCAAGATCATATGTGACAACTTGTGACGCAGTCATCAAGACTCCACGAACCAAATTTGGAGTTAATCCTCTGAATAAAGTCAATGGGCCCTCATCTTTAATGATCCTGAATATACCGTGAAAAGCATTTCTATAGTTTCTTCTCTGAGCTGCTGGCAACGAGGAGTCATTTTGCATTCTAATATTGACCACATCGGAAGGGTTTCCAATAAGTCCACCCAATGCACCGGCAATCATGGACATTGGAAGCAACACCGCAGTCAGAGGCTTTGGGTTCTTAGTTGATTCCACATAGGTATCCTTCAAGAACTCATATATACCGAATCTAGCTGTTGAGTACGTAGCTTGTCTCAACAAAGACGCAGTTAACCCCGAGTATATCTTTAATGGACCCTCTTTCGTTACGATTTGTAAAACCATCGATCCAAGTCCTTGACCAGGGGTAGCTGCTGTTTGCAAGCGTACCTTAGCCAAGTCCAAAGGATGCGTTACAAGGCAAGCAATCATACTGGCAGCACCGCCGTACCAAAATCTTAAGCATGAATGTTAGTATCATTGAAATAATGTAATCATCGAGGAGTTCGCTAATACAAATATCTTTCATTTGACGGAAGCTTACACGAAATCAAGATTTCACTTACGGATAATTCACTTTCTTGTTGACGGTTGACATTTCGTGTTTAGATGAGGTCGATGTCGGATACTAATTAGAGAGGAATTGATGGTTTATATAGGAGCAGCTCAAGATTTTTTGCGTGTCTTTTTGGAATCAAATTTTGGCTATTTTTTCATTCCTAGGCAAACTATAACTTCCATAGAATACAACTATTGCAAACACTTCATCGTTCAAGAGTAATATCTGTTGATTTAGCTAAAAGGAGTTCGATTACAAAGAAAAGACCATTGATACCATGGGATTTCTTTGTTTTTTGATATCTTTGATGTTATTATATTGGCACTTGGAATCATCTTTGATAAGGATGTAGGGATTATGAAAATTTGACTCGATGTCGTTTTGTCCTTTGGGCTTCTCAGATGTCGGGGTATCACGGGCAGAACAAATCGATTTCGTCCAGCTTCCCCTCAATCATACACAACAATGAAGTATAAGGCCCAACACAAACATGAGGCTTAATTGTATGATTGGAGCCTCAGCATGAGCGTTGACTTCCTTACTTACAATAAATAGAAGTTTTTCTTTTGCTTAATCCTTAAAATTGGTCCCATTGAAAAGTATTTAATTCTATGAGCCTAATGCGTCTTAGCGGAACTGGTCCCGTTTATAGCCTCCTTGCAGTAAACCTTGAATTGGTAGCGCGACTCTTAGAGTTGTTTTATGAATCTGAAAACGAGTTCGATGCTAAGCAGCATAATGTTCCATCAAGATGCATTCTTGCACTTCAATGTGAATTAAGTGGTCATGGAATTCAAATTAAATGAGTTTTATGCCTATTCTGATAAGAAAATTGTTGTGACGATATGATACCAGCTACACTGCTTGCAATACAACCAAATAAAGATTTACCAAAAACAGTTGTCTTTCATTTAAAAGTTTGAAAGCTTTAAGTAATAGTTGGCTGTACTTCAAGACACGGGCATGCTAATAATTCACGGGAACAGAATTATTTTTATTGAATCACAAGCTAGAGTTCAACATCTTAGATCACTTTCATTCAACTTTGCTCCTGGTCAATCCCATGTCCCAGCACCTGGTTTGAAAGGATGTGCACAGGCCCATAAATTCACCAATTGTTAGTAAACTCCTAAAAGGTACTATCTGCTAATTTTCATTTCTGATAGGACGATATTAACCAACGGTCTCAATATACAACGGAGATACTTAGATAGATTCATTCGATGTCAAATGGACACAATATGAAATCTTCACCGGGTACTTTAACGAGAGAACCTGAAGCAAGAACCTCCACATTTTGCGGTTTCTCTATTCAGTGGTTGAGCTAGTCGTTTCCACAAACTTATCTGGAATGAAAGTGACTGAATATTTGAGCAGCATTAAATCTGTATCATCGTGCTCCCTGATTTTAGTGAAAGGAAAGAGCAAGGTGAGCCGAAAATAATAGGGAGATGAAACTGCAACCTTTTGAGTTAGAATCAAAAGCTCTCACATCGAGCACGGCGTCATCCTTGGGAAACCGTGTCTCATTTTTGGCACATCGATTTTTGTTTGAAAATGGCTAGTTTTACGACGGTAAATTCTCTCGAAATCTGATCCTCAACCGCAAATACATCCAGTACTCTAGGATAACTATTCGACTAATTCCAACTTCGTAGCGATAATACTTTGTCAAACTTGATGATTTTGAATGCAGTCCTATCAAGATTTGGGGATAATAGTTTCTCCCGATCACTACCAAATAGCTACCAAATTTGTATCACTCTCAACTGGAGATGATTCGAGTCATATACCAATCGATCTTTCAGTTGGGCTGCAAAATCCACTTTAGCCTTAAGGAGTTATATTAAGAATATGGACTCGGTTTGAAGGAGAATAAGCTCTTTTGCGCTAGCTAGATCCGGTTTAATTGAGAACGGGATCTGGTGAGGTGTTGATGATACTGTTTCCAGTATAACATGTTGACTAGACAACTTCTCGTGTAATACTTTTGTTGCCGTTGCATTCGAGCTTAGTTAGATGATCATACCCGATCACGGTTTATATGGCATTGGTTCTAACAGTTACCGTTAGGTTCTAGTTCAGTTGAACGATCATACCTGATCACTGGTTACATGCCCTCGTGATTCATAAACATATGTAAAAAAACATTCCGATGCCGGGAATCGAACCCGGATTTGCTCGGTGAAAGCGAACCGTGCTAGCCATTACACTACACCGGATAATTGTGAGATAAATAGTGCCTCTTCCTATACATCACTACCATATCTATCAGTACCTGAGTTATGGGTGCAATCATTTATAGGTCTCGAAGAGTTTACTAGTGCCGAATCCTGGCCAGAAAATGAGACTTCCTGTCAGATCCCGAAGGCCAAGTAATCCGTGATGGGGTTATCATGCATCCCACACATCAAAAGTAACACATATAATGTTACCATATCGCAAAGTGTAAAATGTGTATGTGTTAGATCACGAGGGCATGTAACCAGTGATCAGGTATGATCGTCTAACTGAACTAGAAACTAACGGTAGCTGTAATCTCGAACGGGATGTTTACTAAACATACCTAAGACGAGAAACTGTGATGTTCCTTTGCCGAGAATGAGAGTTGAATGCTAGCCATGGAGCTAAAGCCAAGACTTAGGAAAGCATACTAGAAGAAAGTCTATAAATACTGGAGTAAGATCCCATTACTTTACATCTTCTTTCCTTTCCCTAAGTCGATCATATATTTCCATTAGTATAAAAACATTTGTATAGAATACAAATCTCTTACACTCAGAAGAAACAGTATCATCAACATCTCACCAGATCCCGTTCTCAATTAAACCGGATCTAGCTAGCACAAAAGAACTTATTCTCAAACCGAGTCCATATTCTTAATAGTATGTCTGCTATTGTTGCAGTGATGACTGTGAACAATCTAATCTTGCAGATAAAAAGTAACAAAATTAAAGCTTGGGAGTCACAAATTTGCAGCCAATATACCTAAAGGAGGTTGCCCAATGAGAACTGAAACGTAGACGAAGTATCCAACAGACATATGTAAATGTTTTAGCCTATTGTGTACTTATCTCAATAAGGTCCTCCAACTATAAGAAAGTTGTAGAATCCGAGAGCATGTAGTCTTGAACGGGGTGTTTTCTAACTCAACATGTTACAACCAAGGGCAGGTAAACCTTGATCGGAATGATCATCTACATAAGCTTGAACCCAACAGCAACTAAAGTATTGAAAGAAAAGTTGTCTACTCTCCATGTTATACAATACCCCCTTACTGAGAATGACAGTTGAATGCTTGCCAAGGAACTGTCGGTGAACTTAGGAAACCCCTAGAAGTAAGTCTATAAATACTGAAGATCCCACTATTTTACATCTTCTATTCTTTCTCTAAGTCGATCATATATTTCCACCAGTATAAGTACTTGTATAGAATACAACACTATTACACTCGGAATCAAACAACAGTAAATAACACCTCATGGAATTCGTTAGTTAATAATACCGGATCTAGCTAGCCCAAAAGAATAATCTTTCCTTCAAACTGAGTCCAAATTCTAACAAGTTTTATTATAATTTGCACAATAAATTACACATCCTTGAAGATTTGCCAAAATATGAAACTATTCTTCCAGAAACACATTTCTTGGTTTGTTTTCTCGGTTTGTTTTCTCATCTGAGTGGCGTTAGCACGGTTGAGCTGGTCGTGTTGATTCCGTATCTTCATAATATCTTCATAATAAATA